>JAOQIF010000091.1:0-138769 GCA_026260285.1 Colletotrichum sansevieriae | reverse complement strand
CCCCCCCCCCCCCCCCCCCCCCCCCCCCCCCCAAATATTACGGGCTATGCTACTACTAGTATCTAGGTAGTATTATAAACCCTAAGAATTCTGCCCTTAATAACCGCTCTCGCTTAATATTCGCCCTATCTCCACTTTTCTATCGCATAGGGAACTTCCTAGAAAACTTCCCTTCCTTAGCTTAGATTACTATAATTAAGGCACTCCTAAGTTAAACAAACCCCGGGCTAGCCCCTCACAATATTTATATATTAATTATAAGTTTAGCATTCCTAGCCCTTATATTAAGTTCAAGCTGCGATTTTAGTAATCTATTTGCTATAATATAGTATTAGAGCTTAGGGTCTAATCTAGCTGTTATATTAGCTACCTGGATCTGCTCTAGTTATTAGTAGGGGCTCTCTGCCTTAATACCTTTATAGTAATTAATAAATCTCTAGTATAATTATTCTAGTTGCCAGTAGGCCTATTTAAGCTAAGTTTATATACTAAGGATCCTAGACCCCTTATTAGCTATACTATTAGTTAACTAGTTTTCTATTATTATCTAAGTAACGTTTTTTGCTTTATTATTATATCTAATAGAAAGGTATAAGGTCTATCGCTTTGCTACTAATCCTTCTAGGCACCTAGTAGTATATAGCACCTTCTTAAGGTCTGAGTTAATCTTATTTATTTTAAATTATATATTAAGGTTAAATATAAATTAATTATAGTTAGCCTAGGTACCCCCTTTATACCTAAGTATTAGGAGGTGCTTCCCCTAAAGTTCTAATTAGTACGTCTTCGCCTCGGGGTTGCTGCTAATAACTACGTAGTAGGTAGTAGGGTTATCTATTAGGATTAATAGTTAGCCAGCCTTTAAAGCCTTAAGATATTCTTATTTATACTTTAGTTAACTCTTCTTTCCTTCTTCTTTAATAAGACGATCAAATTTAATCTCTATTAATCAATTAACTAGTTCTTTATTAATACCCTCTTTATTATTCTAATTAGTAGGTATCTTATCCTAAGCTTAGCTAGTTAATAGCTCCTATCTAATAGGGGATCCTGCCTCCCTAGTAGACTTATAAGTAGGTATTATATTATTATATATTATACTACTCTAACGGTCTGCACCCCTATTAGTATAAGTAGGAGAGAAGAACGTGTTATATAAGGTATAGTACAGATTGAAAGAGTTAGTATAAATAGGTATAAAGTTAGAATATTTATTCTTCTCTAGCCCTCTAGTCTCCTATATAAGGGTATATAAAGGCTAGAGGACTTATCTAGGGAGCTACCTAGTGCCCCCCTTCTATAGACTTCCACAGGATAGCCCGTTACCCGAGGGCTACCTGGTGTTCCCCTTCTATAGACTTCCTTATAGTAGTCCACTAAGCCCTTTTCCCTACGATCTCATCCTGGCTCGTGACACAGCCAACCCTAGAGTTGCAAGTCCGAAGTCTATGAAAATAGCACCTTTTCTCCTGTGGTAAAGGATATTAGCGAGCTTCGTATCGATTCGTGCAGATATCTCAGAGCTGATGCCACGTTTTGCATAACGCGTTTTGCATCAGCATATATGCCCCTGAATCGCTAGTCCCCTTCCCGCTTGCACCACTCGCTCTTCCCTAAGTCGCGCGCGTCTACCTTATAATAGAAGAGCGCCCTGACTTGACCTCATCGGTTAGCAGTTTAGCTATATATTTCTTTATAGAGTTAGAATAGAAAATATAGATAGCTTAGGGAGCTTACTTATACTTCTAATCTAGATATATGCCTAGTATTCTCTTTTCTAAACCTAGGATATAGCCCCCTCCCCTAGGTAACTGCTTTAAAGCTTTTATTATAACGATTTGATTTAGATAGGCTGAGTATCTTACCTCAAAGAGCTGGGCTGCACTAGTATTGCTAATTGTTCTCATGTAGTAGAAGGAGAATGCCTATAAAAAACTCTTAGCTAAAGCTATCTTGCTATCTTATAAGTCTATCAAAGACGCCAGAGGTTAGAATATATCAAATTCGGGGATTTTATAATAATCTGCCTCCTCGCGGGGCGGAGCTATCTATTGTTAATATTTCATTCCTAATTTCATATTTATCTTTAACTAATAGGGATAAGCTAGGGTGAGGGACTATTCCCAGGGGAATACCTAAAGTTGCAACATCCTTAGCGCACTAGAGGTAAGTTCCCAAACTCCAGGATAAATCTCAAACGTATCTCGTTACCTAAGAAAGAAGTATAGTAGTCCTGCTTTGATATAGTGCTAAACTAGCCCCTACTACTGCTTTGCTAATGCGCAGCCTAGCGCTTTGCAAGTGCTAATATCATGGGTGCTTATCCAATAGAATCAAAAACAAACTTTAATATCCAGGTTCTAAGAATAAACCTTTGCAATATAATATCCTTATATTGTTAGCGCTATCACTATCACGAAACTGCTATTTCATTAAATCCCCAAAGCTGAATGGGCTAAGCCTCTCAATATGAATTCTATTGCATATCTTATGTTAGTTTTGATATCTCTCCTAAGCCTTATTGAAGATATACTTAATTCAGACATCAATAGCATCCTCAATAAAATATGCTTTATTATAGCCTATTAATAACTAGTCGCGCTAAGCAAGAGGAGAGAGATAGACCAATAGATATCTAGTCCAGCATCCAGTAGAGATTCCCATATAATTCGCTACTTATTAGTGTTACAGTCAGCTATCCGACAGTAGGGTCTGCTAACAGAAGCTAGGGATTGAAACGTAGAAAAGTATACTAGGTCGTGGTCTAGGTTATAGGTTATAAGCTATAGTAGATCATCCTTTAGAGGCTAAGGTAATTAGTCTTAGACTTAATAAGTTAGTTCGTAATAAAGGTAAGCTAAGAGTATCCCTGAGGATAAATACTAAGTTAATTGCTAAAGAGCTATAGAAGTCTAACCTTAAGCCGGGCTTAGGGTTATACTATATATAAGTCTAAATAGTATCCTTTATCTAACTACTAAGTAATTACCTAGGTATATAAGGTAATTACGATTAGTTAGTAGGACTAACTAATTACTAAGCGCTTTCTTATATATTCTGCTAATCGTTTCCTTATCTTATTATCATATAACTTATACCATAGTTCTTCTATTCTAATCGAGTCCCTGCTATTCCTATAATCCTATAGTATAAATATTCTATCCTAGCTACCTAACGCCTAAGTAGGTTATTTAGCTATTATCCTTATTTATAGGTTATAATATCAGGTCCCCTCTCCAAAGGTCTTATCCTCAAGACCTAATATAAGTAGGTTATTAGTCCCAGGTTAGGGATCTATTAATTATGCTTCCTAATTATTTATAATGCTAATACTATATTAGGTCGCGTTTAAAAGTTAAAATCGAATTCTACCTCTACTCTTTAATATTATAACTATGCGCTATATATTGCTAAGTTTAGTTTTATTATTAATATGCCTTATTCCTACTACTATTCTTTAGGAAAGTATTATAAATTGCTCCCTAGGGGTAAAGTTTATAGCAAGTATACTTATTTAGGGCGGTCCTATAATATAGCAGCGGACGCTATTTATACTCATAGGTTTTCTGTAGTTCCTTAGGCGTTATATCCCTATTAATTATTCCTTAATTAATTATTTATTAGATAAGGCTACTCGTTTATAGGATGCTAAGGGAGCTAAGGAGGAGGTATTACAAAAGAAGGCTACTACCTTATATACTATATAAGCTAAGTTAGATAAGTCTATAGTATAGTATGATCGTTTATATAAGCAGAAAAGAATAGTATTTTAGAAAGGTCAGGAGGTTATAGAAGAGGAGTCCGTAGTATCTCCTATATTAGAGGTTTATTCAATAGGTAGTTTCAGGGTACTAGTTTTAGATTTAATTCTAGATTAGAATCCTAGTACTCCGAATTTTTTATTAAGGAATTCTTAATTATCTTTAGGTATTCCTAATTAGACGAGTAGTTTTCCTTATTATAATCGATCTACTTCTATTAGTAGTTTAGTATACCTATATAGGTACCTGATTTATTAGTAACCTATATTTTCTTAGATTAGTACTGCTAGTAGAACTAGTATAGGTATTATTTCCTATTCTTAGTATTATTACTAGTAGATAGTGAGTTCTTCTGTTATATTAGTGATGTTTTTAGCTAGTTCCTATATATTATTTTTATAACTATATCCTTTCTACTTTACTAGGTATTAGTAACCTTCTAGTTCTTTGAGGTAGTTAATAATTCTTTTAACTTCATATTCTAACTTATTATCTTCTATAATAATAAGATTATTTATATATAATCCTCGTAGGGCTAGTTCAAGTAGTAAGATATGAAATATTAGATAGCATTTCATAGTTTCTAGGAGTTCGAGTTTATAATTAACTAGTAAAATAACTCATAAGATTTTAAAGGGTCCGAGTCTTTTTATAGTTAAGTTTATTACTTAGTCGTTTCATTTTAATATTTCACTATATAAGGTAGGCGCTATCTCCCTCTTTTAAGATTAATCCCGTAATCCTTTATTAATTGCTAAAATATACTATTTATTACTATATAAATTCTAGTTCTTTATATATATTATCTTAAATATCCTTAATTTACTATACTAAGGCGATAGCTTTTACTATAGCTGGTCCTGCTCGTAGTTGTCTATAAGCCGTGGGCTTAAATCTATAGTTAAGGTAGAAGGGGGATTCCTTAGTACTCTCTCTAATGACGCTATTATAAGCAAATTAAGCGATTAGGAGTAATACGACCTAATTATCTTAGTGTTACGGTCAGCTATCCGATAGTAGGGTCTGCTAACAGAAGCTGGGGATTGAGACACTATAATAGTATACTAGGTCGTGGCCTGGGTCATAGGTTATAGGCTTTATCGTAGATCGTTCTTTAGAGGCTAAGGTGATTAGTCTTAAGCTTAATAAGTTAATTTATAGTAAAGGTAAGCTGAGAGTATCCCTAAGGATAAATACTAAGTTAATTACTAAAGAGCTATAGAAGTCTAACTATAAGCTAGGCTTAGGGTTATACTATATATAAGTCTAAATAGTATCCTTTATCTAACTACTAGGTGATCACCTAGGTGCATGAGGTGATCGCAATTAGTTAGTAAGACTAAATAATTACTAAGCGCTTCCTTATATGCTTTACTAATTATTTCCTTATCTTATTATTATATAACGTATACTATAGTTCTTCTATTCCAAGCGAGTCCCTGCTATTCCTATAATCTTATTGTATAAATATTCTATTCTAGCTACCTAACGCCTAAGTAGGTTGTTTAGCTATTATCATTATTTATAGGTTATAATATCAGGTCCTCTCTCTAAAGGTCTTATCCTTAAGACCTAATATAAGTAGGTTATTAGTCCTAGGTTAGGGATCTATTAATCATGCTTCCTAATTATCTATAATACTAATACAATATTAAGTCGTATTTAAAAGTTGAAATCGAATTCTACCTCCACTCTTTAATATTATAACTGTGCGCTATATATTGCTAAGTTTGGTTTTATTATTAATATGCCTTATTCATACTATTATTCCTCAGAGAAACGTTATGAATTAATCCCCAGGGGTGAAGTCTATAGCGAGTATACTTATTTAGGGCGGTCCTATAATATAGCAGCGGATACTATTTATGCTTATGTGTCACACGCCTTTTGGTGATGTAGTCGGCCACCGCGTGGCATTCCACGTGACCACGGTTAGGCTTAACGACTATCCTTTAAGTAGGAGACTTCTAGCAGATAGCTTAGAAGGCCTAGCTATTATAGAAGATATCACTATATACTTATAATTACTTATTATACTATTTATTATTATTCACGCTTATATTGCTCTTTTCCTCGTTTTACTTGCAGTCTTAGCAACCCCTACTATAGCCCTAGGCTAGTAGAAAGATTATAATAACTAATAATATAACCTATCTCTTTTTTTTTCCTTATCTAAGACCTATATTATATTATAAAGACTTATAAGGAGGTAGAGGACTCGGACTTAACCTTGAAACCTCCTTCTAAAAGTATTTATATATTAAAAGGAAGGAAGGTAAAGAAGTTAAAGAGTTAGAGGTCTTAACTATTAACTTATATAGCTAACTATTCGAGTTTAATATTAAATTAGTATAATAATCCCTCTCTTATAGAGGAATATTATAATATAGGACATATAGCTAGAATTAGATATTATAACGAGGCTTATAGGCTCTATAGTTTCTAGCAGGCTTATGAGGACTATAACTTTACCCTAAGCCTTAGCAAACGATTTTGCAACTAGATAGCAAACCTCGCTTCTCTCGAATAGGATAATAACTATATACCCTATATAGATATTATTAATATAGGCTAGAAGGCAAAAGCTAACCTATGCTATTACTAGATACTCGAGCCTAATAACTATATAGCTATATTAATTAGTATTATTAATATGATTATAGCTATAAGGGATACTCTAGCAATAGTAGTACTTTTTATACCCCTATCTAGAGAAGAAAGCCTTTATAAAGCTAGCAAGAGAATTACCCTTCTGCCCCTAAGAGACGAAAGAGTTATAACTCCTATCTAGTCTAGCTAGTTAGATATTAAACCCCTAGGACCTCTTATTAAAATAAGAGCTATAGTAGATAATATTTATAATAGGAGTGGTAAAAACCCTAAACTATACGTTATAGCGCTAAAAGATATTATTATGGGACTATTAGAGCGAAAAATTTATAAAATACTATAAATTCTTTATAATACTACTATAGGTTTGCTAAAGTAGGACTTATTAGCAGGGAGGACCTAGCTACTATAGTAGACTTTAGCGCTACTATCGATATTTTCACTATTATCCCAAGGGCCCTACCCAGAGCCGCTAGCCTAAGGTCTCGAGGCTTTACTCCTTTAAGTATTTAGCTAGCTCGAGGCTAATACTAGGATGCTATAGCCTGCAGGAACCTAATAGGAAGGTAGATTTGCCTAATAAAATAGTATTTTTTAGCTAGATATTAATAAGAAGTATAGTATAGAGCCTATCTTTTATAACTAGGATATTCTATATTATAAGGAAATAGATCTATAGATCTCTAGCCTAGATACTAAAACTACTAGCCTAGCTATAATATTAGAGATTATATAGAATTAGAGCTCTCTATTACGAGGAAAAGCACTTAGCTAGTAGGAATACTAACTCGGGCTAATTAAATAATAGAACTACTTCTGCACGGGATATTACGCCCTATATAATGCTATTAGGAGATGTTTTATACTAACCTAATAGGAGTCTATCTAATAGATCGCTATATATAAGTTTATTATAGAAGACCTTAAGGGAGATAAAGATATTTATAAGTTTGCTTAGAACTATTTTAAATATAGCAGAGCGTAGATAGGACTAGTATTTATAATTAGCTAGCTATTAATAATCTTCTATAATATAATTAACCTAGAGCTTTAGTAATTCCTAGACGAACTAACTACTAGTAATACTCTTGAGGATTACCTTAATATAGCTAAGAAAAAACGCAAGGTAGTTTAGCATAGACTCTAGGTGCTAATTAGTATTAACTATATAGCAGAAGAATCCGACGACGTAATATAGACTAATAATAAGGGATTATAATAGAATAACCGAGACTTCTAACGGGATAATTATAATAATCCGCAACCCTAATAACGTTATTAACCTTAGTAGTATTCAGAGCCTTAGCAACGCTTCTAGTGCTCTAATAACTATTAAAACTAGAAAGATCGCTGCCTATAGAACTAGCTATAGAGAAACCTAGGTTTTTAACGTTATATGAAATATAATAGACTAGGATAGACTAACTTAGATGCCCATTATATATAGGAGGATCACGACGACGACTATAATAGCAGCTATATCCTGCTAGACGTATAGGAAGTCTCCTATGATTTAGCTGCCCTATTAGAGCAACTATATAAAGAGGAAATAGCGGGCTGGACGATAGATATCGTATTTATAGCGAGAAGCCTGCTAGCGATCTCCCTAACTGCTTTAGTTATAGACTCTACTATATATTATATTAATAATATAGTGAATTTCGCAGGCCTCGTTGCGATTCCCCTAGTAAATAACGTATAGGTATTACTTGAGAAAAACTAAATTATTAACGCCTGGGTAAAACTAGTAAAACGAATAATACTAGCTAAATAGATATATCTCCGCCTTAACATAAAAAGTGATAATATAGCTAGCCTAGAAGAAGTCTATATCGATATAAGCGCCTCAATAACTCTAGTCGATAGGAACTAGGTGCTACGCTTTATATGAAATCCTATATTTCAAGCGATAGAACTATAGAAGATAAATATAATTAACTTAACCTTTTAGGTAATAGAGCAGGTTATATTTAACTTCTATATCCTAGGCATTATTAGCAACGTAGAGATCTATAGCTACGTTATTATTATAGCTAGAGTTATAAACACCCTTAGAGCGAATCTTCTGCTAGGAACACCGTTCTATAAAGATCACGGGCTAGTTATAGATTTTAATAAGAGCATAGTTAAGTTCCGCTTAGTATATAGAATGCAGTATCTAGTCTAGTTTAGGAGATAGCATTTAGTAACTAGATAAGTTAATAACGCCTATACCGTAGTTACTCCCCTATAGAGCGACATATCTATTATTACTAGCTTTATTAACCTCCCTAAGTCAAGCTAGCAAGGCTCTAATACTTAGCAGTTTCAATCTACTTATAGAGGCGTAGTTAATATAATAGTTATAATAGATAACCCTAAGCTTATCCTCATGCAAAATATAACGGATAGGCTAATAATAGTCCTAAGAGGCTAGCAGCTAGGCTATATTATCCTAATAGAAGCAGAGGAGATAGCTAACCTTATTAGCTATGCGGATATTATCACCTTTATAGAAGGAGAATTAAACTCGCACTAATTCTTATAATCTAAATTCGATAGGGCTATAAGTAATATAGCAGCTAGTGCGTAGTTTATAACCCCGCCTGCTAAATCTAGCCTAGGACCGCCTCGTTAAGCAGATAATATTCTATCTTATAGAATATCTAAGCTAAAAGATATCCTAGTTATATATAGCAAGGATAGAGTCGAGATCTGCAATTAGGATATAGTTTTTACTAATAGACTTAAGGAAATCCTCAATAACCGAGATATCTATTATAACAAGGGGATCATACCTATACTAGATAACTAATATATATATATTAAGCTTGTTAAAAGGTAGCAAAACCAGAAGGCTATAGTAAAGCCTTACCCCCTTAGTACTAAAGACCTCGAAGTTATTAAGAATATCTATAGTAAGATATATACTAATAGTAAGATAGTATAGGGTAATAGGCTAATCCTAGTTATCTATCCGCTCTTCGTTATATAGCGAGTAGTTAATAGTATGAAAAAAGGCAGAGTTATTATTAACCTCCGCCCTCTTAACTAAATCACTATCCTAGATATATACCCGCTTCCTAACTAAGATAATATAATAGATACCCTCAGAGGGAAGAAATATATAACGATATTTAATGCTACTAGGTTCTTCTACTAACCACTAATCTACTTAAGATATTATAATAGGATAGTAGTAATAAGTCCCTATAGTATCGAGGTTTCTAATATTATCCTCATAGGATTTAAGAACTCACTAGCTTACGCCTAGCGTTTTATAGATCGCTTCCTATATAACTATAGGTACTTTGCTCGAGTATATATTAATAATATTATTATCTTTAGTAATAATAACGAGGCTTATCTCTAGCACGTTAATATTGTCCTCAAGCTCTTCGAGAATAACTCCCTTTATATTAGACCTAAGAAGTCCTTTATAGGGTTTCCTAAAATAAGACTCCTTAGCTATATTATAAATACTAATAGTATTAAACGAATAGAGGATAGGATTGCAGCTTTTAAGAACCTCTGCTTCCTGAAAACTCTCTATAAAATCGAGAGATACCTCGGAATAGCTAGATAACTATAATATAATATACCCTAGTATAATATTATTATAACGCTACTATAGGATAGAAAGACCCGTCTTATTATAAAACTCTATAATAAAAATATACTTCCTAACGGTCTATTAAAAGCAGTTTGAATAAAGAGGGTCTAAAAGGTATTATTTAAGCTAATTCTAAGCGAGCAAGAGGTATAGAACGCCCTCTAAGAGAATCTCTATAACTAGGTTATAAGATACTACTATAACCTAAATAAGCCTATATTTTTTAAGGTTAATACTTATAAAGGTACCTTTAGGCTTATAGTATTCTAACTAGGTATCTTATAGAACGGTATTAATATACCTAGCAAAGATATCGCGCAAATCCACGTCTAACTAGTGCTTTTTCTATCTAAGGTTATATTACCCTTAGAAAAGCGATATTTCGCTATAGAGGTAGAGGTAGTAGTAGTAGTATAAGCTATAAAAAAGCTCTATAAGCTCGTATAATTAAATAAGCACCTTATATAAATTCTTATAAATCACGCAGCTATGAAGGGAATTCTTATATATACTTCGTTACGGACTATAGACCTTAATAAGGCTAACCTATAGCTCGCGAGCGCTGCGAACTACCTATTATAATTCAACCTTAATATTACCTATATACTAGGGAAGCTTAATATTATCCCTAATACCCTCTTGCACCTGCTATTACTTATAGCCTCAGGCCGAGCCGATAGGTTTGAGGATAGCAACGTTCTCATAGAAATAACCTATAGCGATAATAATAATAACATAGGATTTATAAGCATAGTTAACTAGTTAGCTAAGAAGTCCTAAGCCTATAGAGCAATAGGGGAGATAACTATAAGCATTTCAGAGGACTTCGTCGCTAAGATTATAGATAATTATATTAATAATACGAGGTATAGCAAAATCCTCAAATAACTCCGATCCTAGTAGAAGGAACTAGGCAAGTAGTAGTTACTATTTAATGCTACTACTAAGGAAAATAGCACTAGAGCTGCTAGGAGAGCTCTAAAATGCTATTAAATAACTCCTTATAGTCTATCGCTAGAAGGGCTTATCCTTTATATAGCTACTAATAGCACCTAGAGACTCTATATCCTATATAAGTTAATACCTGCAATTCTCTGCCTTAGCTCTAATAAAAAATACTACTTTAATATAGACTATATAATAGTAGAAATATTAACTTTCTTATTCTATAATAAGAAGTTACTCATAAGATAATATATCGCCTATTATAACTAGTGCAAAGAGAACTAAATCGACTGCTAAAGGCTACTAGGATAGCTATAACCTATCCCTATTATAGATATCCCTTATAATACTATTACTATTAACTTCATTACTTATATACCTAAGGTGCTATCCTAGGGAAGTCCCTATGCCCTACTAGGTTTCCTAGAGTTAGATATATTAGTAATAATAATATATAAATTCTCAAAGAAGATAATCCTTCTAGCAGGATATTTAACCTATAGAGCAAAAGAATAAGTAATAATCCTACTCTACGTATATTTCCTCTTAGACTAGGGAATTCCATGCTATATTATTAATAACTAGGATCCTAAGTTTATCTCTATAGTATAGCACGCGATATTTAATACCCTCTATATCAGGCTCCTCCTCTTAATAGTATACTACCCCTAGATAGATAGGCAGAGCGAAAGAATAAACTAGACTACTGAAATTGCAATACAGTTCTATATATTTATATCCCCTAATATACTATAAACTAATATACTACCTGCCCTATAGTATAATCTTAATAACTCCCTATCTACTATAATTAGATAATCGCTAAATAAGGTTATACTCGGATTTAAGCTACGGAGTATCCTCAATATAGTTATATAAATAAGCACCCTAACTAAGAGCCTTACTATCCTTAGGGAGATATATTAGAAGGAGGTACTACTACTTATTAATATAGCGAATACCTCGTATAAGGAGAGATATAATAACTATTACTCTAATATAACTTTTAACGAAGGGGATAAAGTCTAGATATAACTTAGCAAAGGATTCTACTTGCTAGGATAATATAATAGTAAATAGACCTCTAGATAGATAGGACCCTTCTGAATTAAGTATATTATTAGTCCTCTCGCTTATGAGGTAGATATTCCTAAGTACTAGTAGGTTTACCTAATCCTCTCTATAGCCTAGCTATATAAGCTAGCCTAGGGAGAAGACCTATTTAACTATAAGACTTAGCTACTAAAGCCTATTAAAGTTAATAATAATAAAGAGTAGGAACTTAATTATATTATTAAATAAAGAGTCTTATAGAGGAGTTATAAACCTATTATTAAATACCTCATCTAGTAGAAAGGCTTTATAGCAAAAGATAATACATAGGAATAAAGAAACTCCCTATTACCTAATATAAATAATCTTATTAATAAGTATAATGCTAAATTCCCCCTTAACTAGGATAATAAAAGAGCTATAAAAAGGCGCGTACCTCGTGTATAACTAAATAGTTTTCTTATCCTTTTAATAGGATAAATATATCTATCCTAAATTAATATTAGGACTATAAGTTTTCCCTTTATTATTACTATTTTTGCTATTAACTACTCTTCCCTCGATCTCTCTATCTCATATTAAAATAAATAGGAAGGAGCAGAGGGTGCTAACTTTTATATACCTTCCTTACTAACCCCTATTATAAAATTTTTTTTATACCTTCCTTTTTATTTATTATACCTACCTACTTTTATTTAGGCGTGCTTATACCTTTTATTTATTTACTTCTCTCTTATATATTAATTATTACCCGATAGACCTCCTATAATAAGTAATAATATTATCCTAATCTGCTAAATATAGCCTCCTAAACGCTAGCCTAATTAATACTACTATAATAATAGCTTCTAAAGGCAAGGAAGTTACTAATAACTACGAGGTCCTATCCTCTCACCTATTTAATAATAGTAGTAGCTAAGATAAGGGTGCTAACCCCCAGAATAATAAGGTGCTTAACCCCGTCTCCCTATGCTAAGGTAATAATAACTAAGTTAGTAACTATAGCATCGACCTCAATACTCTAGTTAAGACTTATAAATCCGCTACTAATAAGAAGAAGTCCCGCAAAGACTATAAGAAGGGCAAGCAGGTAGCTAAGAAGAACTTCTTCGCTATAGATACTAAGACCTAATATAACGAGGTTATTAATAATAATACTAATAATATTTAGAATAATAATACCTAGGCTACCGAGCTAGTCTGCCTTATTACTAGTACTATTACTAATATTAAGGAGCCTACCCTAGCTAAAACTGCAGCTACTACCCCTTATAAGACTCCTAAGAAGAGCTACCCTAGCCCTATAGCCTAGCGCTAGTAGATCGATAAGGCAAAGGCTTATATTAATAACGCTTTTCTATACTACCCTGACGTAGTCCTCGTTAAGGAGATCGAGAAAATCCTTAATAATATCGAGCCTTCTGAGAATATATCTTCTAACCTCTATATTAGATATATCTAGGATACCCTTAAGTAAATATATAATATATATATTAATAATAACGGCTATAGCAAGCTTCTCCCTAGTTATACCTAAGTCTTTGCTATATACTTTTGCAATATTTATAGTTATACTAATAGAATTATTACTAGTAACCTTATTATAATAAACCGTATTAACCTCCTTTCTATTACCCCGCTTATTAATATTAGTAATATTACTACTATAGACCCGTCAGCCCGCAAGGATACTAAAAACGCAAAGGACCTCGCTAATAAGGCTGAGGGTAATATTAATATTATTATTAATAGCATCTAATAGGAAATCCTTCCTCGCCTCGATACTATAGAGGCTAATATAGCTAATATAGATACTATTAATATTCATAATATTAGCGAGTATCTCGCTAAACTTAAGAATAATAGCGCATCTAAGCAAGTAGTTACTAATAAGATTTATATAGCTATTAATATAATTAAGACTAAGGAGATCGCAAGCCTTTGCACTAAGATTACAAACCTCTATACTATAATCGAGGGTCTCTAGCGCGCTAGTAATAAGCAACCCGCGCCTAGCGATACTAGTAATAATAGTGCTACTAAGTATTAGCAGATATCTAAGTTCGATGCACTCCTCTATAAGCGTAACGCCTAATTAATAATACTATAGTAATTTCTAGTAATTAGGATATAAAGAAGGAGAGAAGGGAGTATTAAGTATATATATCCCAGATTAATAGAGATAGTAATCGGGATAATTGCTTTTTAAAAAGGGGGTATATATTATATGCCTTTTAGTAATATAGTTAGCTACTATATAGCATTCTATATAACTATAGTTAGGCTTAATGCCTATCCTTTAAGTAGGAGACTTCTACCAAATAGCTTAAAAGGCTTAGCTATTATAGAAGATATTAATATATACTTATAATTGCCTATTGCACTATTTGTTATTATTCACGCTTATATTGCTCTTTTCCTCGTTTTACTCGCAGTCTTAGCGACCCCTACTATAGCCCCAGGCTAGTAGAAAGACTGTGATATTATGGGTTCTCGTGGTCCCTTAGGGTATTATATTTTCGCTAACTATTCTTAGTTAATTATTTACTAGATGAGGCTACTCGCTTAGAGGATACTGAGGTAGCTAAGGAGGAGGTATTATAAAAGAAGGCTACTACCTTATATATTATATAAGCTAAGTTAGATAAGTCTATAGCGTAGTTAGATCGTTTATATAAATAGAAAAGAATAGTATTTCAAAAGGGTTAGGAGGTTATAAAAGAGGAGCCTATAGTATCTCTTATGTCAGAGGTCTAGTCTATAGGTAGCTTTAGAGTATTAGACTTAGATTTAATTTTAGATTAGAATCCTAGTACTCCGAATTCTTTATTAGGTGAATCTTGGTTATCTTTAGGTATTTCTCATTAAATAAGTAGTTTTCCTTATCGTAGTCGATCTACTTCTATTAGTAGTTTAGTATACCTATATAGGTATCTAATTTATTAGTAACCTGTATTTTCTTAGATTAGTACTATAGGTAGGACTAGTCCAGGTATTATTTCCTATTCTTAGTATTATTACTAGTAGATAGTGAGTTCTTCTATTATATTAGTAACGTTTTTAGCTAGTTCCTATATATTATCTTCATATATATATCCTTTCTATTTTACTAGGTATTAGTAACCTTCTAGTTCTTTGAGATAGTTAATAATTTATTCAACTTGATATTCTAGTTTATTATCTTCTATAATAATAAGATTATTTATATATAATCCTTATAGGGCTAATTTGCGTAGTAAGATATGAAATATTAGATAGTATTTCATAGTTTCTAGGAGTTCGAGTCCGTAGTTAACTAGTAAAATAACTCATGAGATTTTAAAAGGTCTGAGTTTTTTATAATAAAGTTTATTACTTAGTTATTTTATTTTAATATTTCGCTATATAAGGTAGGCGCTATCTCCCTCTTTTAAGGTTAGTCCTTCAATCCTTTATTAATTACTAAAATATACTATTTATTATTATATAAATTCAAGTTATTTATATATATTATCTTAGATATCCTTGATTTATTATACTAAGCTAATAACCTTTACTATAGCTAGTCTTGCGTATAGTTCTCTATAGGCTATAGGCCTAAATCTATAGTTAAGGTAGAAGGGGGATTCCTCAGTGCTCTCTCTAATTGCGCTATTATAGGCGAATTAGGCGATTAGGAATAATACGACCTAATTCTCCTAGTTATAACTAATATAGGTATAGAGATAAGTTTCAAGGATTTAGTTAATTAATTCTATTTATCTATTAGTCTACAGGTAGACTATAGTATATATTAATTATTTAGTACCGAGTTATCCTATAATTAATTTCTAAAATTTAGATATAAAGATTTTATCTCTATTAGATATGATTTCCCTAGGTATTCTATAATTAGCAATAATATACGTAATAAAGGTATATGCATATTCTTTAGCGTTACCTGCTTCCTTATATAGGATAAAGTAGGCATATTTCGTGAGTTAGTCTATAATAATAAGAATGCTATTAAAGTATACTCTTATAAGGGGTTCTTAAGACTTTAGTAGTTTAATAATAAAGTCGAGAGATATGGATTGCTAGGCAGTCCGTAGCATAAGCAAAGGTTATAGCATGCTATAAAGCTAATTTTAAGTAGGTTTGCTTTTTAAGTAGACCTTATAATCTCTTATTACCTTTGCTATATATTCTTTAGTAACCTTTTCTCTATATTATTATTATAGTTATTTCTAGGTTCTTATAATTCCTTAATATCTATATATAGGGCGAGCGTGAAACTCTATAATTGCTTTATTATCTAGTTCACTAGGCAGGCTAGTACTAGATTATCTAGCTATTATTAAGGGTTTAGTTACTAGTACTAGGTATCCTTTATTATTTCCTTTAAGAATTACCTAGGTTTCTTCTAACTTTAGGATATTATAATCTAGTTATTAGCTAAGAGTATTAGCTCTACTATTATCTAATCCTTTATAATAGATTATTCTAAAGTTGAATTCTAAGAGGAAGTCTAATTATCTAACTTATTATCTATTTAATACTTTTAAGGTAGTAAAATATAAAAGATTCTTTTAGTTAGAGTATATAAGTACTTTATAAATTATTCCTAAAAGCTTAGGTCTCTATTTTTAGAGCCTTTAATAATTACTATAAGTTCCTTATTATAGATCAGGTAGTTTAGTTCAGGTCTATAGAGCTTATAAGAGAAAAAGGCATATAGGTATAGTTATCCTTCTAAATCTTATTAGGATAGTTATATTCTAAGGGTATAATCTAAAGAATCTAGTTCTACTTCAAACTATTTTTTAGGGTCTAGAATAATTAAGACTAGTTCGCTAGTAATAAGGTCCTTGATCTTTTAGAAGGCTATCTATTATAGTTCTTCTTATATAAAGAGTATATCTTTATAACTAAGGCTTATAGAAGCTATATTAATCTTACTATAGTTTTTAATAAACTTATAGTAGAAGTTAATAAAACCTAGGAATCCTTAGACTTCCTTAAGGTTCTTAGGTACTAGCTATTCCTTAATAGCTTTAACTTTATTTTCTAATATATAGACTTTTCTAGGGGTGATAGTAAATCCGAGGTATTCTACCTTTTAGGTATAGAATTCGCTTTTTTCAGGTTTAACTAGAAGCTTAGCTTCCTAAAGTGCTTATAAGACGTGGTATATATCTTCCTTATATTTCTTAAGTATTAGCAAAAGTATAAGGATATTATTAAAGTAGACTACTATATAAATATTAATATACTTACATAAGATATGGTTAATTATATTCTAGAAAGTTATAGGGGCGTTAGTAAGACTAAAAAGCATAATAAGATACTTAAAATATCCTTTTTATATTTAAAAGGCGGTCTTCTATTCTTCTCCTTGCTTTACTCTAATTAGGTTATAAGCCTCTTTGAGGTTAAGGGCTATAAACTAATTAGCTCTGTAGAGGAGTTATCTCATTTTATTAATAAGGGGTAGTAGGTAACGATTTTTAATTATTACTTTATTAAATATATAATAGTTAATATATAGTTATAACTTCCCGTTTTTCTTTAAGTATAAATAGGATTAGGCTTCCTACTAGTAATATTAAGGGTCTAATATATCCCTTCTTGAGGTTTTCTTTAAGGTACGTATCTAAGGCTTCTATTTCTATTAGATTAAGTCTATAGATCTTATTAAATCGTGGTTCCTTCCCTTCTTTAAGGGGGATTTTATAGTTAAAACTAGTATATTCTAGTAGTCTAGTCTCTAGTTTAGCTATAAAGAGTTTTTATAAACTCTATATTCTTCTAGGATAGATAAAAGTAGATTATTCTATTATCTGAGATCTATTATTATTAATAGTTATAATATAGCTTCCTTTGCCTTAAGGTAGTAGAGGTATCGCCTTACTACTCCTTTTTATATTATTAGTTCATTTAAGGCCTAACTTTAGTAGTGCTACTTAGGGACTAAATTATCATAGTCCTAATAGAGTTAGCCTATTCTCTAATCTATCTAGGGATTATTTCTTTCTAGCTATAGGATTTCTAATATAATCTTATATAATCCTATTTCTATAAGGTTAAGTTAGATTTATTCTTTCTAATTTAAGTAACTTATCTTAAGGGGTATAGTCTCGTTTTTAATAGTTCCTCCTTTATAATAGACTTATTTTCCCTTAGTATTATTAAGTTTATAGATATATTCCTTAGCTTTCTATAGTATTCGTAGTTACTTTACTATTTGGGGTATTATAATATTAACGTCTAATCTACTATCTATAAGCATAATTATCTTCTTATTATAGATCATAACTTCTAGCTATAGATATATTTATAGGTTCCGGGTAATAGTATAAATAGACCTTATTATTATTACCTATTATAGTCCTTTATTAATAGACGAGTCTAGTTTTTTAATTACTCTAGTTATTCTAAGTAGGTAATTCGTTTTCTTTCTCTTTATACCTTATAGAGGCTATTCTCGCGGATTTTAACCTATAGGGGTCTTAGTCTATTCTTTATAATTCTCTAGGTATATACCTTATCTTAGTAGTAAACTTAGTATTCGTCGCGCTAGTATTCATCCTATTTTATTATATTATTATACTAGTATCTCATAGGGAACTATAGGCTTAGTTAAAAGGTAGCAATCCTTCTATTAAAAGTTACCATTATCTACCTAATTATAATATATATAGCATAGATATTTATAATAGGCTTGTTATTATATCTTCAGGGGTAGAGTTAGTACCTATATTTATCTCGAAGGTGCTCCTTATATTTAATAAAACGATACTAGGCCTAAAATAGGCTCTAGTAGCTATAATAGTTAATTCGAAGAGCTAGGTAGTCTTTAGTATAGAGCTTTAGGATATAGTCCTTATCTCTTTATAATACTACGATCCTAAAGAAGTATTATTATTATTTATCCTAGTATTTATTTATCCTTTAGTACCTAAGGAGCTATCTTATTGCTTCCTTAGTATTAGATTCCTATTTAGAGCTAGTATTATCTACGCTAAGTATAAATCTATAGGCAATTTCTATCTCAGTATATTATTAGGTAACGTCGCGAGGTTCGTCCGAGTTATAAGGTAAGCTTTCTTCTTCTCTAAATATCTAGTTATTAGTAAGGTAGAATAGTTATTATTCTTCTAGGGGGGTATGCTAATAATCTGGTTCTCTATTAGATTCTTCCTTAACTTATTCTTTAAGTTCTTAGTTGATGTATTTAATTCTAGCGGGGTTGCTATATATATCTCTACGTCGTTCTATATATACTATTAGGGCACTGACTTATTAATACTAGATATAGTTATCAGGCTCTTATTAAGCTTATTATAGCTAAAGGGTCTAGGCTACTTTAAGGCATAGGATCCGTCATTTATTATTATCTTCGAGTTCTTATCCTTATATATTAATAACTTATAGTAATAGAGTGCTAGCGGGTTTAAGTTATTACACTTATAGCATTTCGTTAAGTTATTTAGTAGGTTTCCTAGCGATTCTTCTATTGCTTTAGTAGGCTATAGCAATTATTTTAGTTTTAACTATAGGTAGGGTTATATTATAACCTGATTATTTATGATTACTATCTCTAGGGTAATAACTTGATATTTCGTTATCCTCTAAATAGATTCAGCAGTTATTATTATAGTATCTAGTCTATAATATAGATATATGGGGTGTTTTTATAGTTATATTAACCTGCTTTATGCTTTCTAGTGCTAGCTTCTAGCCTAGTTTCTTTAGCTTATTGCAATTTCTAGAGATATACCCGTATTAGTTATAGTTATAATATTTCAGGTTCTAGGTTTTCTTATCTTAATTCTTCGTAGTTAAGCTAAGGTCTATAGGTCTGCTATGCTATCTATAGGCAGTGCTTTAGCGGGTATTATTCTAGGTACTATAAGGTTAGTTATTATTTCGCTAGCTGTTGAACTTATATTATAGCGACTATTAGTACTTGCATCCTGAGTTAGGGCCTTGTTGTTTTTCGCCCTTTTCCTTATAGCGTTCAAATAGTTAATTATTGATCTTAATAGTAAGATTAGCATACTATAAGAAGTTATCAGGTTAATTAAGCTTAATAATTTCATGCTTAACCTCATCCTTAAGTCCTTAATAGAATATAAAGATCTTAGTTTCTTTAGTTAAGTTAGCTAGATACTAAGTTATCTAAAGGTTATAGCAAAGCCTTTAGCGGATTTAGTCTGCCTAAGCTATATTAATTTATACTTAGCTTATTATTTTTTATTAGGGTCCTAGAAGAGTAATCAGAGGGCTTCCTTAAAACCTTTAAAGCTACTATAGATATCTTAGGTTTCTATAGAATACTTATCTAGGGTTTTATACTTAAGGAATTCTTCCTAGATAGGTTTAAACTATTTAAGAGCTTATCCTCTGAGGTAGGTAGCTATATAGATAACCTTCTTAGTCTAGTTAGTAAAGTCGCTATAGTAGAAATTTTAGTAGTTCTTAACCTAGATTTGGAATCCTTTGAGGTATCTAGGAGTGCTATTATAAGTTATTAGAGGGCTAAGTTTAAGTTTCTATTATCCTCCTATAGGGGTTATAATAATATTAGTAGTAGTATAGAGGGTTCTAACTTCCCTCTGAAGTTCTTTAATACTATTATTATCTTTTTATCCTCTAAGATAGATAACCTCGTTTTCTAGATCTATAACATACTAGGAGCTATTTCTAAGTTGCTATATTATTTCCTTAAGGCTCTGAAGTTCTATAGCAATTTTATTATATATAGTCTAGATCTTAGTAGTATTATTATCTCCTTTCTTAACTCTAGCTTAGAGGCAGTTAAAAGTATCTTTCTTAAGGGTAACCTTATTATTAGAGTCTATAGCTATAGGGGCTCCTTTAAGTTCTTTAGCTAGGTTTTAGACTAGTAGCTATAAAGAGGAGGAGGTTCCTAGAGTAAGTAACTTAGCAGAGGCGCGAGAAGATATTCTTATCTATACTATTAGTAGGTTTTAATAATTAACTTACTAAATAAGAGCAATTAAAGTATTATAATTAGCTATCTAATAGTAGGGTCTACTAATAGAAGCTAGGGATTAAAATATAGAATAGTATACTAGGTTATAGTCTAGGTTATAGGTTATAGGTTATAATAAATTATCCTTTAGAGGCTAAGGTAATTAGTCTTAGACTTAATAAGTTAGCTTATAATAAAGGTAAGCTAAGAGTATCCCTCAGGATAAATACTAAGTTAATTACTAAAGAGCTATAGAAGTCTAACCTTAAGCTAGGCTTAGGGTTATACTATATATAATTCTAAATAGTATCCTTTATCTAACTACTAGGTAATTACCTAGGTATATAAGGTAATTGCAATTGATTAGTAGGACTAACTAATTACTAAGCGCTTCTTTATATATTCTACTAATCGTTTCCTTATCTTATTATTATATAACTTATACTATAGTTCTTCTGTTCTAATCGAGTCCCTGCTATTCCTATGATCCTATAGTATAAATGTTCTATCCTAGCCGCCCGACGCCCAAGTAGGTCGTTCAGCTGTTATCCTTGTTTACGGGTCGTAACAATTAGCTAGCTAAGCCTATTAAGCAGAAGTTAGAGGCAATTATAGATAGGAAATCGCATTGATTAGGCATTAGCTTATAAGCTTATATTAAATCTTTGCTCGCGCTTATACTAACTAAATTAGATAGAGATCTAAGAAGACCATGATCTCCGAGTGTTATTTTTATAGGGCTGCTCCCTAGAGAAAAGAATAAAAGCGGGGCATATGGCTACTTAAGTATTCGAGAACATGTCCTATTTCAAATTCCTGAAACGTATTATAAACCTTCTTCTAAAGCAACTCCTATATGAACTCATTGATTTTTACGTTACAATTAGTTAGAAGGCGGCTTAATTTGAAGGTATTTATAAGTAACGACTACTCTACGACGCTTGTATTATAGCTAGCTAACTAATAGTAGGTTTTTATTAATATTAAGTTAGGGATTAATAATAGTAAACAGTTAATAGTGGTTCTTGGGTTTGGTTGAGTAGATCGTAGATCTTCAAAGGTCTTGGTGATTAGTCAAGGCCCTAGTAAGAGTTATAGAGTAGTTATCACTTAGGATAGCTGAAAGTACCTGTAAGGGTGTTTATGAAGGTGATTGCTAGAGAGCTATGGAAGTCTGTCCTCGAGCGGACTCGAGTCTATCCTATATATAAGTCCTAAATAGTCCTTTTGCTAGGTAGCTATCTTCTTGCAATATAGCTCCCGTATCCTTGGATATATAGATCTAATCTCCTACCTCATCGTTACGTGACCTTTACTATAGTTCTTCCGTTCCTGGAACCCCGCGTGTTCCCGTGATCCTGCATTTAATTGCTAACTGAATTTGGAAATAGTTAGCCTTGATTCAACAGCAGGGCGAAGTGGGGCATCGCGATATGTCGTGGACGCGTCGGCTGTTGGCCAAACCCCGCTTTCCGGGCATACCTGCTGATAAAGGCGGCTAAAACCGTGTAGGAATCAATTAATCAATTAATTAGTGCTATCCTAACCGCCTAGTATCCCAGTGGGGCGTTCTTCGTTAGTTATGCCTAGCAGGTTATAACATAAGACTATAATTCGCTGAGGTTAAGGAACAAGCGGAGCAGGCTAGCAACAACCTAATACTAAGCGGTTATAGTTAATAATAGGCTAGCAAGGTAGGTGAGATATAGACGAGTGGTAGGTAAGGGTATGAGTGGGTAAGCGAATTTGTAAAAGAGCGGGTAGGCGAGTTGAACAATACTGTGTACTGTAGGTGCCTTAGAGGTGAGAAATCAAGTGGGTAGTTCCGTCCTCGCATCGGATCTATGTTTCTCCGCACGCCTGATACTGCCTCGTGAGAGTTGGGCACTAATAGCGGGGTAGGAGGCAAGTTCTGCTGTTTGATAGCATGCTCTCTTTTATTAACCGATACAATACCTAATAGTGAAATCCCATGTCGTCGAATTCAGGTAAGCTACCGCTAGATATATTTCCTGTATATTAAACGTTGAATCTCCTCCACTCCTGTGACCGCGACTGCGACCGAGGCTAACCGACTAACACAGTCTCCGCGAGAACACACACGAGATCAACCACACGCCGTACCCTACCCCGCTACCGTTTGATAGAATGAAAAAGTTTCGGACAAAGTCTTCAGATGATTTAAGATTCGTTAAGACGTGCGAGAAAGAAGTATATAGTCTCTAGCAGATGGGATGGCCTAGGCTAATCGAATGCAGTTGCAGAAAGCGTGTTCTGAACCCGTATAGAAGAACCTCCAAGATCTAGAGGTCTTCGAGCTAAGCTCTAATATAGAATTTGTCTTAGTAGATATGCATAAGTCTGAAGATTCTGCTATCTACCTCTATAATACTTCTAGTTAACAGGATATAGATATTATTAGCACTATAGAAAACAAGGGGTATATTATTATTATTCAATAGGAGTCAGGCTATTTCCTTAAATGCTTCGGGCTATGCAGGATTAGAGAAGTATTAGCTATTAAAACAAGTTCTATATAATCTATTCCCTATTCTTCGTTAATCGCATTATAGTCTTCCCTAATAAAGAGAAGGATATAAACGGAGAGGTTCCTAGTTAGAGTGGTATAGTAAGCTGAATTCTGCTCGTAAACTTAGAGTTAGTAACCACCCTAATAGTATCTATCATACTTAATTCATAAACTTTCCCTGTGGCTAGATCTAAAAGGATATGAGTTTAGGCAACGTTATCAGAGGCATGAGCAGCTTACCGTCGTGGAACGTTGACGGCTTATGATGATGAAATGATGTGGGACTAATATGCCCCTCGCCATCACTAGCATCGTTGTCGACTTCTACGTACCCAGTGCCGGCGTTATTAGATATTGGGGGATCTCTGTTGCCCTGAGGCAGATCGAAAAACTGGTGGTTGCTAACGCCACTGGTCGTACTACTCATCACAGTTGGAAATAGAAGCGGGAAGTTCGCTGCATTTCCGAACATATATGTTGATGTGCTGTGCTGTAGGGGTACAGAGCTGGGCTGTAGGGATGCGAGCATGTGGTGTGAACGGGTTTGGACCTCGCCGTCAGCAGTTTCAGCGCACGCTGGTGTCGCGTCCTGTTGACGTTTGCTGTTGCTGTTGTGATCGATGATCCTATCTAATGATAGAGTCTCTACCCGAGATCTTTTCGGTGTGTTCTCTGCATCGCTTTTGGCAGAGAGCTCTTTAACATCACTTGAAGAATATCGACGTTTCGGACTAGGCATGGAGCTTAGGGGCTGGTATTCCGTGATTTTACTCTCCACTTTATAATCGTGGACTACTGCTCTAATTTTTTGCGCGAGAGCTTCCGGAATAGTAGGTTTATCCTTCTACTTTCACCATAACCGCGCTAGGCTATTTGAATTGCTCCGGCTGAGTGGTGTGATAGCAGATGCGCATAAACAAAGGTAAAATAGGGGTTCGCCTTCTTGTTGTCGAAGAGCAAATAACTGTTTCTAGGCTTGATTGTGCCTGCTTATGGAAGATGATGATATTGTTGTCTCGTCGTAAGGAGGATCGCTGAGTAGGATGCCTATGCCTAAAGCTTGTCCACCACCGATATGGGCTTTACTAACGAGGTTAGCCTTTATATCGTCATCGGTAAGCTTCTTTGCCCGATATTTAGCAATAGTGGCTGCTAGTGGCTTGAGGGTTGCAGCTAATGACGAAGGCATTGAAATAGGTGGGTGATAGGTAGGAGGGCAGATGGAATGACGGGCGAGGGGAATAGAGAAAGAAAGGGTAAGAGGATAGTTGAGTGGGTGGTTGGAAATATAAATGATTAACATTGCTATTCGTCAGCATATCTAAGATCAAAGTCTAGGGTAGATCAATAGTCGCCCTTGGCATAAGGATACTTGAGTTTTATTCGCTAGGCGCAATGCTGGTGAGCTGTCAGCATGGCTAGACTACCTACGAGCCCTCTGCTGCGGCTCTCCACGCCACATACCCCTCGGGAGGTCCGCCACGGCGTTAAATACAACAACAACAACAAGAAGCATTCATGAAACAAGGTGATCAGTGTCGCGTGGCGGTTGGCGAGGGGCCTCAGAAGGAGAGTAATCATCAGGTCGCGCGAGCGATGGATTTCGAGATCCCTGGCGTCCAAATGTTGCCGTAGATGTCGGCGGTCGCAGGCGAGGAGGTTGGCATTGTCGTACATGGGCCAGCTCTCTTCCTGATTGGTGAACAAAATCTATTAATCACTGGTTGGGGTGCCAAAAGGCATCACGCGCAGCTCCAAACAGAAGCAGAACGCTCCCGCGGAAGCATAATAAGGCGATTCGATTGGACGGCGACAAGGTGAAGATCACGAAAATCCTTTTTGCCCTCAGCGAGGGTAACGGCTTTACGAATCTCAACGCCTTTCACAAAAAACTTGTAGCGGTATATCAAAAGCCACACCTTAAAGAGCGCTCTAATCCATCTAACTAGGTAGAGTGCTATAACATCTACATTTTCACAAGCCAAATAAATCCTAGGATATAGAAGTTCTAGGGGCATTGAAGGTAGCAGTCAGGGTTCACAGACACCCGAGGCCGCTCTCACCCAAGCAACATATTTGAACACTGTTATAGAAGTGCGAGAATACTAATGAAAAACAACCCAAAGTATATAAGCTATTCAGGCAAAATGAGAGAAATATGCCTCTGAATCAGAGCAGTGTCTTCAAATAACTCAAAGCGCTCAGCCCGCGTGTACTTCCATTGCTGGATCTCTGGGGGGAAAAAACCACAATCCTCCCAGTCTATCACCGCCTTGACATCCAGAGTTTTCCAGTCAAGCAGGATGTTGTAGCTTGTCAAGTCATGATGACAAAACACGAAGTCCCTAGTTACAGACTTCTTGACCGGCCACTCCTGTCTTTTATCGTATTCAAGCACCCACGCTGGTGGGTTCACAAATCCCTCAAGACCCGTAGTGTCGCTGGTTAAGGCTCGAAGTTGAGGGAGCACCGTCTCCCGAACAAAGTTGTCGGCGTTATTCTTTGCAATTGTCGCACACTGTCCGCAATACCCCGAATGAGTGCTGTGGAGATGTGGCATCCGGCATGAGTCCCCGGCCATGTCGCATCTCACCGATTGGGTGATAAGCTCTGTCTCCAGATACCAAAGCCCATCTTGGTCGTTGCCGTATGAGACCACCTTCGGAACGGGGATGGTTGTCAAGTTGCGAATGAGTTGCAGAGCCTTGGCCTCGTTGGTGAAGCGCTGGCCGAGCCAGGGGTCAGTGACAGGTTGGCCAGACCTGTCGAAACCGCGGTCGGCTAACGGACGTTCGCGTTTGATAAAGGTGTTGCTAGTCAAGTTATACGTCTTGACTTCAGAGATAGCGAATGTAGTTTCAGCTCGGTGTACAGTCGTCATTTTGTTTCTGAGTTTCGTGTTCACCAGAGGTGGGAAGAGTAAGAAAAGTGTAGGTGTCGAGAATGGGAGACCAAAGGGGTGGATGTGGGGGTTAGAAAAGGGGACCAGAAACTTAAGTAGGTGTTTGGCCTACAGTATGACTAATCCGCAGGCAGCAGACTTGACCTCCCCTCCATTACATCCTCTCATCCATCCTCTCACCCATCCTCTCATCCACCCTCTCACCCACCCTCTCATCCACCCTCTCATCCATCCATTTGTCTTTTTAATTTATTGTGGACATGTCATTTCATCATTTGGGGGGCACAATAGACTGTTATTCAGATATAAATACCTGCAAAAAAACCCCTTCAAAGTCCAAGTATATACCCATCAAGCAACAGACACCTCGACTCCTCGTTGTCTAAAAAGCATTACACGCCTTCCAAGTTTCTATCAACTCGAGTAAGACATCTGTGTGAATATACTTGTTTGACTTACATATTAACATTATGCAGCGCAAGATGTCTGGCACCATTGACATTGTCATTCCTCCTTCCCAGGTGAAGTGTAAGAATGACAAGTGTGGGAAAGAGATCAGTTCCTCAGCCTACAAGTGCACCCACTGCGACACTGTGCAGCGTTAGGTCCGTGGAATCACTGCATTCACTGGGTGCGATGCGTCTATTCCTGTATCAGGGCCTCGGGGCTGCTGAGCAATACGAAGGAGCAGAGAATGAGCAGAACACCTCCATGGACTTTTGTCGTTATGACATACGGATTCGTGGTGACGGGGTAACGAGCACACACGAAGGAATGGAGAAGAAGAGAGCACTTTTATGGCTTTTTATTTCCCATTGTTACACTCATTGGACAATCATATGGCTTAAGCCCTCTTTCAGTCATTACATAATATTAGCAAAAAGCCTCTGAGGATTTCACTTCTAGCTCCTCGCTTTTATATTACTACTCGAGGAGGTAGCTTAGCACAAATTTGAATTCTCATTGGACCCAAACTTGGTGATCTATCTTGATCATCAGGGTGTTACGAGCAGGTCAGGGCAACAAACTGCGTCACAAGTAAAAGCTTTGGGAATGACGACTCCGGCGTCATTGCTCCCTGTTCTGCACTATATAGCTACGCACCCGCAGTGACCAATTGCAGCGCACGTAACACAGGGAGCGCGACCAAACTGTTGCTGTTGATGTAGTTGACGCCATCCCGTTAGAAGAAAGACGAAAACTAAAATACATATACATGCAGGTATGAGCATGTGTCGCTTCCTCTACAAAGCTAAGAACAACCGTAATGTGGTCCCAAATCTCCAAACATGCGGTGGCTGCTTAATTTCAACCTTCATCGGTCTCTTCTGCCTCTAAACGCTCCTGCAACCGCTCCAGGTGGCGAATGACGAATGGGCCTGCTTGGGAGTGGCGGGCGTGGGCGTCCTCCTGCATCAACCCTCGCTATGTATCGTTCTGGGTAGCAGGTACACAGTATATATATTTGGGATCCCTATGCAGTCAGATGCCACGGGATGAATAGATCTGAGAAGCTATGCGCTATGTCTTGCTGCAGCGTGTAGTTAGCAAGATAGTGATCCCTGCTGCTGCCTTTAATAAGGTTAGCGCGCAGTCACGCAGCAGCTAGTTGCCTAATAACTAGACCTACTAGTAATAGCAAAGCCTGTTTCAACTATAGCAGATATTGCTTATATAGATAATCACAGCGCAACACCCCGTTCAAGCCTAATCAATCAATCAATCAATCAACTAATTAAATCAGAGGCTTTTTGCTATTTAAATAGATAAGCCTACGGCGCCAGAAGCTTGGTTAACTTGATCAAGCCGACGTTGCCCGGAATAAAGAAAATCCAGCATCCGGACCAATTAGAATTTTTAAAAGATTTAAAAAATAAAATAAAAACATATATTGCTAACTATGAAAGTTTACTATTAGCAATATGAAGACCCACAGCTGGATTCGAACCCACGACCCGCACTTTATTAAACAAAGTTAGGAATTATACTACTTAACTATATTAGTACTAATAGATACTAATAAGATAATTTTGATCCACTAAGTACCTTATAACGCCTATTTTTTCTGATACATGCTACTGCTATAGGGCTAGAACGCGCTTTTAACCCCTTTTTAATATTACTAGTAACGCTGCTGCTGCTGCGCCTCTATGCCTCAAAGACCTACCTATATGTGCCTCTACCCCTCGCTAGTCGCTGCGATGCCTCTGCTAGCCTATAATTAACATATTAATTACTTCATTAGCTGCGAGGCGTTGACTCCTCGCGGGATCGCTGCTCAGATTCGCGCGTTATCTACTACTATTAGCAACGCGTCGACTATTAACCTAGCTATATATAATACTCTTAAAGCCCTGCCTCACGCTATATATAAGGGCTAGCGGTTTATTAATGTTAATACTATTATAAAGAAGGGTAGTTGAGGCTATATCATGGATCATAAATAAGGGTATCTTTATCTATAAGATCCTTGCTAATAGCGAGAAGGGTAGTGCTTACTAGGTTTGCTGATGCTGCGATGAGGCAGGGACTCTTAATAAGCTATATAATGCTAATGCTATAACTACTACTACCTAATATCTTAAGAACGAGCATAGGGTCTTCTAAGGTCGCCTAGAGGGCGGCTATATATCTTCTGATAAGGCTAATTACTTTAGGCCCCTATCTAAGCGCTACTAATCTATTCCTATTGCTATACCTAAGAAAAAGACGACGCAAATCGAAGAGTTAGCTATAGGCTTCCTTATTAATACTAGTAACCCTCTCACGATATTTAGCAATTAGTATATATAGTATATACGCGCCCTATTTAATTATAACGTTAATATCTAGATATAATAGTTAAGGACTAGTTAGAGGGATTAACTTTAATAACTCTATATCTCTAAGAAGCAATAGATCGAGGAGGAGATATAAAAGGCTCTCACAAAGGTTTATATATTATTGAACCTATAGACCTCCCCTAATTGATATGCTATTATTGCCATCTTCAGCTACTTTATTAATAACTCGGGCAAATAGACGTAGTACCTCTTAGGTCTCTATTGCTAGCCTAGTATCCACTCTAGCGAGAATATTGCTACTACGATATATATAGTTATAAGAGACTAGCACCTACTCGATAAGATTAGCGTTATAATCTCTAATAATACTAGTGCTAATAGCACTTGCGTTAAGGCTCTATATCTATCTATTTTATATTTATATATAGGAATAGACGCCTAGTATTATTAAATTCGATGCTATAGCTATATCCTTAACCTCGTTAGTTATGCTATTACTTATAGGGCTAATAAGGAGGCATTTGAGCAAGAGTCTAACTATCTTATTAACGCTAGCAAGATCTAAGAGGACCTAGCCTATTAGAGGACTAGGGGAACTATTAGCAAGCTTTAGAATATCATTAAGAATATCAGATTATCGCTATAACGCTTAGAGGCTTTCTTATCTATTAGTAATAAGGCTAATAATAATAAGCATGCTTTTACTATATAGGAGGAGTTATTATAAGAGCTAAATCTAATATTAAGTAATACTACTTAATAGAACTTAATATATAATATAATCCGCTGCGCCCTACTTAAACGTAGCTAGATCACTAGTTATATATACTACTCCCTAGGCCTCGAGAATAAGGATAATTATATTCCTAATAAGGACATCCTAACTAATAAGGATTAGTAAGTCCTCGCTAAGTTAAATAAGATACTTAAGCCTCTCTACTTATAAACTAAGTAATATAAGGGCTAGGGCAAGGGTAATAGGTATAGTTAACTCTAGGAGATCCTAGCAGGCCCTGAGTATCTCTTAGATTAACTTGAGGATTAGCATAAGCTCTATAATACCCCTACTATAGAAGGGATTAACCTTACGGCTATATAAGTATCCTAAAGTCTGTTATTATAGCAATCTCGATTAACAAGGGTATTATATCGATCTAGCTAAGCGTTAATCTCACAAACCCTATCGATTAATAGTATCCCTGCTTATACGTAGTTTGAATATATCGCTATGTTGCTATACCCCCCTTTAGCTACTAACCTCAACTCTCACACATTTATATGCCTATTAATTATTAATAGCTAGTAAGTACTTAATAACTACTATAAAAAGCTTAGAGAGTCTGCCCTCTATGCTGCTGAGGTGATATTATACCCTAGTAGAGGTATATAATAGCTTAAAAAGCGTTAGGAAACCTATAAGACTCGCGGGTAGCTCCATATTACTAAAGAAGGTTTTCAAGAGCACTAGGAGCAATAGTATGCTGAGATAGCTACCTATACTAATGAAATAGCCTATCTAGAGCCTCTATGAGGGTTATTTACATCAATTGCAATACCTCCAAGGCCTAAAGACTCTAATTATAGTTAATAGTTAGATAGTAGCCTTCGTAATATTACTACTATTAATAAGATTAATAAGTTAGAGACGTATTTTAATCTTATAGTTACCTAGCCTATTAATAATCCTATCTAGTAGTGGATTTCGCATTAGCAGACCTTCCCGACGCTTAGCAAGTTTACCCTCGATATCTTCGCTATCCTAGCAAAAACAACCGACTATAAGAGGGCATTCAGCCTTGCTAAACTAATACTAATATTATAGAGGCTATTAATAAAGCTATTATAACTTAAGGAGACGTAGTGCCTCTAGAACTGGGTTCGAGGTAGTAGCGTTGCAATTAGTAGGTATTACTTCAAGCAGAAGGGTTAATAGGGGGTAGGATAATATTAAAATACTAGATAGGTATATTTCTAGTATATCAAGATATCGTGAAAGCCTCACTAACTTCCTGAATAGGTAATATTAGTTAAATTAAATTAAGTCTATTAAGTTAAGCAAGCTTTTGGTGAAAATTCAGCCAAATAGTCAAGCCTGGGGGTCAGGCTTGACTTGTTTGATTGGTATGCAGCGCTGGATAATCAGCAGCTGCACTAGTGATAGATATGCGCAGCGCAGGCCCTCAATATAGTATTAGCTCTGTTGTTCTTCTGTAGTTCATCCACATTCTTTTCTATAGAAAATATATATTACGTATTGCAGCTAATTAAATATAACCTACTTAGTATGAGGTTATAGCCTAAAAAAGGCCAGGCCAGGGAAGGAAAGAGTAGTAGTAACATAGGGGTTGATTATATTATAGAAGATAAGTTAGCCCTTCTAGCTACTTATACGCGCAGAGCCCTTTTTAGGGCTCAGCTAACTAATATAGTTAAACCTCAGCGGAGGCCTGGCGCTAGTTTAGCGCTAGCTTAGCGCTATAATTCTAATCCCTTATAATTACCCCTCCTCTAAAGGGCTTAGTCTCTAAGTCTAATAATCCATAAAAACTCCTGCCTGCATAGGGATTCGAACCCTCTATAGCGCTTCTAATTAGTCCTTTTTATATCTCTCAGGTCTAGGCCTTTAGGTCTTTCACCTAGTTACTGCGGCTTCGCTAGAGACCCCCCGGGCACTTAGCAGCTCTGTTATTATCTTCTGCGTAGCTTTAGGTCTTATACCTATGCGCTAGCAGGCTATCCTCTTCTATATAGCCTCAGGTCTTACACCTATGCGCTATCAGCTTCTATATAGCTTCAGGTCTTATACCTATGCGCTAGCAGGCTAATTTCTTCTATATAGCCTCGGGTCTTATACCTACGCGCCATCAGCTTCCGCACAGCTTCGGGTCTTATACTTATACGCTAGCGGGCTAGTTTCTTCTATATAGCCTCGGGTCTTGCACCTATGCGCTATTAGCTTCTGCGCAGCTTTAGGTCTTATACCTATACGCTAGCAGGCTAGTTTATATCCAGGCCTTTAGGTCTTTTACCTAGTTACCACGGCTTCGCTCAAGGCCCCCTGGGCACTTAGCGGTCTGTTATCTTCTGCGCAGCTTCGGGTCTTATACCTACGCGCTAGCAGGCTGGCTTCTATATAGCCTCGGGTCTTGTACCTACGCGCTATCGGCTTCCGCCTGGCTTCCGCCTGGCTTCGGGTCTTTCACCTATATGCCGGCAGGCTTTGCCTACTAATACCTAAGGGCTTAGTAGTAGTAGTTTATTTATCTTCTAATATACATAGCTTGAAAACGCTATCCTCTGCAATCTATATACCTCTCTTAGTAGGTATACTTATACCTATAATCTCACCTATTAGCAATATACTTAGTATTAAGTATAACGCCTATATAGCTTTAATACTTATATAGGGGCTGCCTAGGCCTACTAAGGGCCTAGCAACCTGCTAGTAGAAATAGCACTAATTAATAGGGTAGCCCTTCTTATAGCACTCTTTATACTATAGATTAGCTTAGTAATCAGCTTTATAATAGCCTAGCTTGCTATACTTTAGGCAGGCGCTCCCTAGAGTATTAGGGCTACTATAGTTAAAACGAGCCCTCTTTAGGGCTAGCTTATTAGTAGCTGCTCGCTCTAGTAGCGCTAAGGGCCCTATAAGTCCTTTGCAGCTATATCGCTCTAGGTATATATCCTATAGCTGCTCTATAGTAGTAGCTATAGCATATAGCTGCTATATATTAAACTTCTAGCGTTTAAATCCCTACTAAAGCTAGGGTAAAAGCTAGAAGTAAAAGGTGAGGGCTTAAGCCTAGGATTCTTTAAAGTCTAGGGTTCTAAAGGCTTAGTAGATTGCTAACTACTTAGCAAAGAACTAGAGAGGCTATTAGCTAGGTTCCTGCTAAAGGCTATTAAGGGGGCTATATTGCTAATATTCCTATAGTCCAGGGTTAATATAATCTTAGTAAATAAATATAGAGAAGTTAGCTTATATTAGATTAGCAAGGCTAGTATAATAATAGCGCTATTATATTTATAGCCTAGTAGTTACCCTTATAAATACTTACTATATCTTCTATAGCTTAGAGGCTCTAGGCTAGAGGGTATTACTATCTTTTATTACTATTAGCTAATTATAGATTTAGGCTAATATATTATCTTTAGCAAGGGTTCTATAAGGGTATGCTAGAGGGCGTTTATATTTGCAGGCCTGGGTCTTAGTCTTAGGGACTAGCATAGGGCGTGTAGATAAGGCCTGAATAAGCGCGTTATTCTAGTTAGCTTAGCGCTGAATAATTATAATAAACTTAGCAATAAGGGCTGCGTTAAGGCTTATAGTAGCTAGAGGGGTTTTAGAAGCAAAATTTTCACTTAGCTTATTAGGCGTAGAGGCGCTAGCAAAGCCTTAGCAGCCTGATCTCATACTACTGCTTATTCTAGAGCTAGCTGCTTATTAGTTAAGTAGAACGTATCTAATTATGAGGTTATAGCCTAAAAAGGCTAGGCTAGGGAAGGAAAGAGTAGTAGTAATATAGTGGTTAATTATATTATAAAAGATAAGTTAGCCCTTCTAGCTACTTATATATATAGAGCCCTTTTTAGGGCTCAGCTAACTAATGCAGTTAAACCTCGGCGGAGGCCTGGCGCTGGTTCGGCGCCGGCTCGGTGCTGTAATCCTAATCCCTTACACTTAGCTTTAGTAGTAAATCACAAGTATATTATTCTAGAAGTGAAATAGAGAGATTCAATTAGGTATATTTCTCTTCCCTCTGCTAGGGATTCTTTTGATGCCTAAGGCTGGATGGCAATGTGGTCAGCGCTAACGTCGGGATGGGATGCCAATGCAGCAAAGGATATCGAGGGAGTCATAACATAGTATTGCTCTCGCTAGGGGATAGATAGGGAAGTTTGGGTATAAGATGAGGATATAGAAGTTATATTAGTAAAAGTAGAATCCTTATTTCATTATAAGGTAATTAATATTCTCTAAGAGGTAGTATTATCTATATGTTTTATCTTAGCCCCTATATATAGAATATGAGAACTAGCATATGCCTATGTTACTAGTTATACTGCCTAGCCCTTAGTCTTATAGTCTCCTGCCTAACCCTTTGCTTTTATAAGTAAGTTAATAATATAAGTAGAAACCTGCTAATAGAAGTATTATTTCCATACTCTTTTATCTCTAATGCATAATTATAGCAAAATATCAAATCTAGCGACCACCTCTAGCAGCTAGTGTCTTTACTAGCTAGATAGAAGCGAGCTATGCCCTCTGGACCCCCCCTCGTCCCTGATAGGATAGTCGCCTTCCCCCCTGCTGGAAAGCTGATTATTCACCTCAACTTGACGTTCTTAGTTTTCACAAGGACTATATGTTCCCCAAAAGTCCTAAATAGATAGCAGAAGCAAGCAGAGCATATAGTTAATATAGTAATAGTATTAAAAGCCCTTCCTTTGAAATAGAGAAGCTATATAGGAGGTTAGGCAACCTATATAAGAAAGCATTATTATAGGCTTCTGAACTAAATCTTTATACAAGCCTTTGCTTAATATAAGCTATTTATTAAAGTCTATAAAGACCTGGGTACTCTAATTCTTATTACCTGCAGTTCTAGGAAAGTAATATATATCTAGAAAGTAGCTTAGAATAGGAATAGGCTAAATGCAATTTGGTCTGCTATTCTATTATTAACTTATAAATATAACTATACTCTTTTTATTTAGTATTAGCAGGTAGATAAAATAATAGTTATAAATAGAGGTTCTATTAATATATAGAAAAAAATATATCTAAATCCTGATTTAGCAATCTATTAGTAAAGTAGTTCACCCTCTATATCCTTGATATCTTTTAGAAGAATTTTCTAGCGAGAGCGCTAGCCTAGTTAGTAACTAGTTAGTTTATAGAATATTATTTCAAATCGCTCTTAGTTATACTAAGGGGGAGCTAGTGAGGGAAGGAAGATATATCTTGCTATAATATACCCTAAGTCTTTACTAGGACTTAGCTATCTACTACCTCTAAGGAGATACCCTGTTTTACTAGTTTAACTAGAAGCCTCGAATTGCTAATCTATCTAACTAATAATTATTCACAGTCTAGTATTTTATATATAGAAGTGTTGGAAGCCCAGTCGGCGGTTCGTCGCCGACCCAACCGGCGCTACGTTAGGCCGGTCTGGACCCACCTATTGCGCCGATTTAACCAATAGGAGGGCCAGGACCCCACACGTAAGGACTGCCTATATAGCCGTCGTAACTACTAAACCTATGATAGTTAGATATCACGAATAACTATAGTATTACAGAAGAACCCTATCTTTCTAGTACTATTACCTACGTAGGATAGTTAATCCGATACTAATTAGTAGTTAACTTAACTATTACAACTACTCGAGTTACTATAGATTAGCAAGGTTTATTACTACCTACGTTAGAAGAGACGTCTCTGCTATTGATATCACTACTACTAGCAGAGAGATTAAAACGACTGTTATAGGCTACTACGATAACTATTCAATAACGTCCAGGCTGCTTTGCACCTATATATAACAACTAGTTGAATAAACGACTATAGCAATAACGTCCAGGCTGCTTTACGCCTATATATAACGACCTCGATGCGAAAAGCTACGATATCGCGAAAATAACACATACTATACCCCCCCCCCCCTATCTCCTCTACTCTATTCACGATAGCTACCCCAACTGCTAAGCCGGGTAGCAACAACCCCCCTCCTCCTCTTATTACCTACGATAGATCTATCTAAGGATCTATCTATAGCGATATCCCTATCCCTACCTAGCTTAAGGGCATTATCTAGCCCGACCTATAGGGTAAGGTCTTCGAGATCGACGAGGATAGTAACGATATTCCTAATATATCCGTTAAATAGGTAAATATATAGATAGGCTATTAACTTGAGGTCTATAAGATTAATAAGAATACTAGCTAAGCCTTCTAGCGCGAGTTCTTATATAACTTTATTAGCTAGACTACTAAACTATTTAGCAAAGCTAACTAGAAGCTTAGGAAGGCCCTCAAGGACCACGTTGTTAGCTATAGAGTATAGGTTAATCTAGCAGCTAGAATAATCTCTATTAGGCTCGTTAAGGCTATAAATAGACCTAAGTTCTATTACTAGAGCTAAGCCTAGTTAGATGCCTATATAGATAACTTCCCATAATACCTCGCTAACGACCTAATATTTATTCGCAAGATATTAGTACTAGTTATGCTTATACGCCTGCCCTATCTCACGAGGCCTAATAAGAGCCTCGCCTAAGCTAGAACCCTATAGACCCCCCCTATGATAGCGCTAGTAAAAACCACGCCTACTAGCAGAGATAGCGCAGTTAATAATAACAACTAGGATATAGGCTATAATAGCCTCCTAGCTACGCTAAAGCAGTTAATAGATCTAGCTAAGCTTTATGCTAATAATATAAAGTATAGCAGCGCTAAATACGACGTATTGGAGGTGAAATTGACTATCTTTCGGGATATCTATAAGAAGGTTAGGATCTAGCAATCGCAGGCGGCTAGCGCCCTCCCCCTCATACTAAAAGGCCGAGCCTGCGATTACTACTTCAACCGACTTAGCAGCGCCTAGTTAAGCCTCCTAGCTATAGTTAAAAAACTCCGTAACTACTTCAAATCCCACGATACCTACTAGGCCTACCTAACGGAGTAGCGCTAGGCTATATTAACCTAGGTTATCCGTAATAACCCCTCTAAAACGAGGATAGAATGCTTAGAGATCCTCGTTAACTATATAACTAAAGTCTAACGAGCCTTATTACTAGCCTACTACTCCGATCTCGTTCTATAGGACTATATTATTAATGCTTACTAAGGGGTCGAAGAGTGCCGTTTCTACCTCTTTAACCCTGCCGAGTCAATAGAAGGGGTCCTTAGCTAGTTATATTCAGCTATTTTAACAACAACCCGGCCCACGATGCAATATATCGCTGAAAATAACGATGGGACTGGGGTCTATTGGACTAACCGTACCTACTATAGTAATAGCTAAAAGAATCGTTTTAGGCCCCGTAGTAATAGCCTCAACCATACGGCTAGTAATAGCCTTAATAACGCAGCAAGAGCTAAAAAGTGCTACGTGTATAGCAAACCCGGCTATTAGTCGATAAAATATACTAACGACGATCGCTATAAGGCCTATAGCAAGTTTAAGAGCAGCTAATATATCTAAAATAACGCTAACCCCGCTAAATATCACTAGTTTCTAGCGTAGTATGAGGGTATCGAAGACCTCGCGGCTACTGCGGCTAACCCCTCTATTATTAACGACCCTATTAACCTCTTTTACTAGTCGTTATCGATTAATAACGATAGCAACGAGGTTAATAGCACTAACAACGAGGCCTTCCTCACTACTACTTATTTCAACTAACCTACTGCGGTTAATAGTAGTAACGTAATAACCCGCTTAGCTAACTAGTCGACCCTCTATACGATTAACCGCGTTAAACCCTCTTATAACGTATTAGTCGATAAAAATAATAACCCCGTTGCAATATATATTACCAACTATTACTCATTAACTACGTTCAGAGGGATTATCCCCGACTCTAGCGCAGCCCGATATTCAACCGGGGGTCACCCGCAGTTTCTAGCCCTATAAAAGAGGGTTAACTACTAACTTAACCCCTCTATAGCCGGGGCAGCCTCGATCCGCTTCAGTAGCGCTAACCCTATCGAATCCCTTGGAATAATAGTTATTATAACTCCCTTTGGCGACGTGACCTTCTATATAATGCTAACGAATACCCCCTTCTTATTATCCCTTTATAATATAGACCGACTTAGCATAAGATTCGATAATATTGCTAACTAACTCGTTCGTAACAACCTCACGATACTAGTTATATAACTATAGGGCTACCTATGGTTTATGACTAACCCGGAAGAGGCCGTCGTGAGTTATAACCTCACTAACGTCGAATTACGCCATATCTACCGTCGTTTTAGCTACCTATCTATCTAACAACTCCACAAAGTCCTCTAGCGCGCTAGCTACCCCGTTAATATTAATATTATCAATAAGTTAACGAAGTTTTACTACTATTACTAACTCCATAGTAGTAGCCCCTATCGGTTCAAGTTTACTATAAAAGACGACTACAATTTCAACTACGAGATCGTTATTAACGTTATATATCTCGATAGCAACCGCCCTACCCTCTACGTTATTAATACAGCTATTGCATTTAATATAGCATGCTTTATAAAGGATATATCCGCTAAAACTATATAGCAGACCCTTCGGCTCTGCTAGATCGATATATACCAGGGCCTACCCGACTAGATAGTTACCGATGCTAGCACTTCCTTTCGATCTGCTGAATTTCGCTAATCTATGCGAAGGATAGCGATCTCTATAAAAGAGGTCCTAGTTGAGGCTTATAATAGCATCGGGAAGGTTAAATAATACTATAAGCTATTATACTAGGCCTATAAGATTATCCGGACGAAAGATCCCTCTGCTAACCCCGACGCCGCCCTCTAAATAGCTATAAAAGCTATTAATAATATCGCTAGGCCTAATAGCCTAGTACTAACCCTACTAGTATTTAGAGCCTACCCGCGCCTAACGGACGATTTAGCGCCCTTACTATTAATTATATAACGCGCCTAAGCTATATAGAAGGCTACTAATGAGATCTACTAACTCCATACTAGTTATTAGGTTAACGAGGCTATCGCAGCCTGAAATAGCCCTATAACCGAGCCTATATTAAGCCTACCTCTCTAGTCAGAGGTTAGAATATAGCGCGAAAAAGATAGCTAGAAGGGCCCTTACTAGCTTATCTCTAACGATAGCTACGAATATATAGTTTAACTACCTAACGGGCTGAAATCCTTCTAGTTGATTATTATTAAACCTTATTACTAGTCGACCGACCTGCTAATAGAACCCGATAATAATAATAATAGGATCGCAAACCCCTATAGGGCAACTGAGGAAGTCTACGATACTATTATTATTACTAACGATGCAACCCCCGCTCTACTATAGCGCTAAGGCTAGCCCCGCTATAACCCGGCGCTAGGTCCGACTTTAACTATACTCCTCGCTAAAACGGATATTACTACTGCTAATAAGACCTTCCTATCTACTAAAGAGCAATCTAACTACGACCTCGCTATTAAGTTATATAATAATAGCGTAATTATAACCCCTAGAGAGCCTTTTGAGTAGTCGACCCGATAAGAGATCGAATCCCTTATCGAACGAGGCGTATTTAACTTCGTTAGGTATAAACCTGCCCGCTATAATAGGATCCGGATCTTCTGCTCCTATATTATTAACGAGGTTAAGGGTAAGATAACCTAGCCCTATGAGAAGTTGAGACTCGTTATTCAGGGCTATGCTAACGATAGTAAAGAGGCTATTTTAACCTAAGCCCCTATGATCTAAAGAGCTAGTTAATAGCTAATCCTCGCAATCGCCCCGTTATTATTAGCTAATAGCAAAACCCTTTAGATCTATAATATCACCTAAGCCTATATCCAGTCCGCTACTTATCTCGCCCGCCCTATCCTCGCTAAAATACCTACCTAAATACGGTGTAAATACCCCGATGATACTATTATGGAGGTCGTGAAACCCCTATAGTATCGCCGAGGCTAGCACCTATTAGTAGGCTATATATAGCTGCTACTATAAAGAGAGGCTCGAGATAGAGACTTCGTTATTTGACCCCTGCCTGCTTATATCGACGAAAAATAACCTATCTTTCGCTATTATAGGCATATAAACTAATGATATATTAAGCCTATTAAACGACGCGTTTTCCACACTTAAGGAGGCTAAATTAATTAAAGCTAGTTTTTTAGCTAAACCTAAGTAGATCCTCGCTATCGATAACCCCCTCGTATTTAATAGTAGGATTGTAATAATCGATAATAGCAATACCCTCACCCTTCGCCAAAAGGACTAAGGGCTCAAGTTACGCCCTATCGACCCCTCTGCTGATGAAGCTATCCGAAAGTAGCAATATATTAAATAACGCGCCCGCAGCGCGTATATCGCGTTAATTTGCTAACCCGAGGCCTGTTTCGACCTATCTATTGCTATATAATAGCAAAACCCTATAGTTAATAACGTTAGAATCCTTAACTAGCGAATACTCTAGTAGTTATAATCCCTCAATAGAGGCCTCAGTTTCATCCCGCTCGACCTCGCTACTGCGAAACTATTTATTTTTATCAACAGATCTTTTGCTAATAACGACGACCTATTATTATAACTAGGTTTTATTATCATACTAGCTAACGAGACTAACGATAATAAGGCTATTAATACGTTCGAAATCAATAGTAATATCATCCACTATAGCTCTATAAAGTTAAAACGCATTACCCGTAGCGTGCTAGCCTCGGAGATCTATAGCATAGTCGCTAGCGTCGATATAGCCTATGCGATTGCAATAACCCTCTAAAAGGTCTCCGATCGACTAGATCTACTATTAATATTAACTATTATTTATACTAACTCGTATTCGCTATATAAGTACCTCGTTAAGCTAGGTATAACGAAAGAAAAGCGCCTTATAATTAATATAATAGCGCTATAGCAGTTATATAAACGCCGCGAGATCGCGGAGATCCGCTAGATCCACGGTAATAATAACCTAGCTAACGGACTTATGAAGTCAACGCCGAATAAAGCCCTCTAACGGCTTATTAATAATAACAAGGCAACGATACGGATAGAGGGGTGGGTCGTTCGATAGTAGCCGGGGCCCCGCGCGCAGTAAAACCGGGGATATATAGCATACCGGGGGATCTGTAGTTATTAGGCTATTTAGGCCCCTTTTATAAGTAGTACTATTTGGTAGTTATCTCAACGAATATGGGCTATTATGGGATAGGTACTAGCAGTAATAAAAAGACTGCTAGTATTAGAAGCCTAGTCAGCGGTTCGTTGCCGACCTAACCGGCGCTATATTAGGCCGGTCCGGACCCACCTATTACGCCGATTCAACCAATAGGAGGGCCAGGACCCCACACGCAAGGACTGCCCATATGGCCGTCATAACCACCAAACCCACGATAGTTAGATATCACGAACAACTATAGTATTACGGAAGAACCCTATCTTTCTGGTACTATTACCTGCGCAGGATAGTTAATCCGACAAGAAGCTATAGCAGGGAGTATTACACGCCTAGTATAAATTTGGTCTTGCTATTAGAACTCAGCCTATATAATTATTTGCTAAAACCTATATCTCAGATATCTCGCTTAGGGTTCCTATTGCTACTAAAGCTTAGAAGTATATTTGCTGCTATATATTTTAGGGTTTAGGTATAGTTAATTCTTTTAGAATAATATTTAATCTAAGCTTAGATTGATTAATCTCTTTAATTATCTGCCTGCTCTAATCTTAATATATAAAGTTTTCTTAATAAAAATGGCATATACTAGAGTATCTTGTTATTTATTATTTTAGAGAGTAGGTTATCTAAGAACTCTTACGCTAAGAGGAAGAATTCTTTAATAGCAAGAATAATAAGATAAATATAGTATTATAATTTATTCTCATCTTTATACCAGGTTATAAACTAAAATAGTTACTAGTTTTCTATTACTTCAAAGGTCTATTTAGTATATAGTAGCAAAGACTAATATAAAGCGACTTTTATTAGGCTTTCCCTCATTAGAATAATCTCATCCTGAATTTTTCTTCTTATTATTAATAAGTTGAAATATAAATTGAATTAGGCAGCATATACTAAAGTGCCCTATGCTATTTCATCCATTTTTCTACTGCATAGCAGGCTTCTGCTAAAGACCTTTTATTAATAAGCCTAGTACTAATACCTGCTATTTGCCTCTTATCTAGTACTCTACTAGTATAGCTCTATAATAGGGTAGTGAGGTTAAATAGTAACTAGGTAGGGCTTGCTAATAAGTTATCTTACTAGAAACCTGCTATGCTTTAGTAAGCTATAAGTCTTAAGCTCTAATCTAATATATTAAGAAAAGATAGTATATAGTTAGTAGGAATAAAAGACTAAGATTCTATTATATTTCTTGTAAGGGGTCCCTTGAGGTTATAAGAGTAGATAAAGTTCTAACTATCATCCCATCTTATAATAGTTTAGATAGAACTAACTAGCCCTAGTATATATAAGAACTCTAGGATTAGGGCTGTAATATTCTATATATAAGGTATATGTCTTAAGGAGAATTACCTTGCGCTTATAGAGTTAGTTTCTACTATAGCGTATTATATTTTCTATTATTACTATAGCTATTAGTAGTTTAATTATACCTAAATGCTAATATAAAGGGCTATTACTACTAGATAAGACCATAATTAGGTATATATAGTTCACACGCTAGGGTAAGTTATAATCTGTAGTTACTATGCAGGAGCTAAGGCTAGATTATCTAGTTAGAAAGTAGTAATTAAGTTATCTTCTATAGCGTAATTAATATTAACTAAGCAGATAATGCACAAGCTGGAGCTAGTAATGAGGATTTAAGTAGCTCTATAAGCTATCTAGCCTAATAGATCAATTTATATAGCCACCTTAAATACTATCTACTATACCTTCACTGCTTTAATTACTAGAGAATCACTAAGAAAGCAGTTATTAAGTATAAAAATTATTAAGTAATAGAATCTATAATACTACAATATAACTAGTAGCTGCTACAAGGAAATATTGCTTAGCATGCTAGTAATAAATTTGAGTAATGCAACCCTTTATTATAAAGGAAATTATCTTATAGTCTAGGGAAAGCTAAGAAAGCACTAAGGCAATAGGTAGCCTTATAAGCTCTAAGGATATTATTAAATATAACTAAGTAATAAAAAGTTACTTAGCTTTGAGGATATTAGTATTAATAGTTTGAAAAATTGCAAGGTTAGGAATTTCAATCTTATTATAGTTAGAAGTAGTAGATACTACTATCCTATTTAATATTTAGCTAGGGACTAGAATATGCTAGCACTAGATAATCTTTTATCCTTTCTATTATATAAGCTTCAGGGAGATATACTAATAATAATTATACCTATTCCTTAGACTTTATCTAGATCTATAATAGGGTTAGAGCAGCTTGAAGGATAAATTCTAAACTTTAGTAGTAAGGTCTTAGGATAGCAGGTTTTAGTTTATTTTGTTCTACTGAGGTTGGTAATCTAAAGGTAGAGGGAAGATACTAGCATAAGATAGGGGCACTACTTTCCTATAGAATTATTTAAGCAAAGGGAATATATTAAATATATATTTTAGGGCTTACTACCTAGGATTATAATTCAGAAGGTCTCCTTAGATAAGAAGCTATAATCTCAATTAGGAAGGAAGGTATATACCTATATAGATAAGGAAAATTTTACAAAGCTATAGCATAATAATAAAATTTAGATATAATATATTTCCCTGGTTTTACTTTGCATATAGATATATTGGAGTCTTCTAGTGCTATGCCTCCCTATTAGTAATACTATATAGGGTTCCTTATTTGAGGTAATATTATAGTTATTTTTTATATTAGAAGCGTAGCTATACTTCAGGTAGAGAAGCATATGGAAATAAACTAATAAGTTATCTAGATAGATAGACAAAAAACTAGTTATTTTACTTAAACTAAGTAAAGAGAAGGTTTAGAGAGGTATAAAGTTTAATAACTAGCTATAAAACGTTATAGTTATAAGAATAGTCTTTAGCCTAAAGGCAAGCTATTTAGCTAGAGTAATATTTTAGGTTATTTAAGCTCTTCTTATAGATAGAGGCTAAAGGTTAGCTAAAGGCTCCTAGAGAAGCAGGAATAAGAACTTATTATTATAAGTAGGGCTAGCTAGGTTAAATATTAAATAGTAGGTAGTATTACTACCTGAATTAAGACCTGCTAATATAGGCTAGAGAACTATGCAGGACTATAATAATCTATGCTTAGGAGGTTAGGAAGGTAATAATCTTAGATATAATATATGTATATTAGTATATACATATAAGGAAAGCTCAAGAGGTTATTAGAAGGCTAAGAGAGTAAGTAATAACTCAATAAACTACTAAGGAAACTAATAGTAGTAATTAAGTCTTTTGGTCTATATATTAGCACTGGATTTCTAGTTATAGTAAGATGCTATAACTAAATGATATCTAGAGGCAATTAATACTGCTTATGCCTAGTTGCCCTAGTTAGGCAAGGGCTAATAAAGCAACTACCTCCACTATTTATTAAGTAGCCTATGCTCCTGCTTTCTCTAGAATATAGACTAGGTATAGTTATAATAAAGGAGTTTAGCAGGGGTATGGATAAGGTATTATTATATATATATAAGTCTACTAACTATATTAGGTATAGAAAGCATCCTACTTGCTAATAGGAAGAGCCTTATCCTCTCTTAATAGGATAGCAAATCCTAGGATCTAAGCTATAACCTCTTTAGGGATATTAGCAACTAGGTCAGGGGTCTATTGAATGCCATAAGGCAGCCCTACCCCTATTTATAGTATAACTAATATTTATTTATAGAGAGCCTATATACTTTTTCCCTTGAACTAGCTAGTAGCTATCCTCCTGTTTTTTGTTTTCTTTTTAGACTATTCTCAACCCCTTTGATTAAGATACTAAGCTATTAAGATACTATTATATCTCCTATATAATTAACTATAGGCCTAACTAAAATTTAGCTATGCTTTTCATTTAGTAATATTAATTCCATATTATTTAGCCTTCTAAACTTCTATTCTAAAAGTTCTTCTATTATATCTCTTAAGTAGTTATAGACTCTTATATACTTAACTAATAATCAACTAGCAGGTAAAGTCCTCAGTACTATAATTAAGTTATATTATTAGTATAATCTTTATAAATAAGTAGCCTTTAATTAACTATCTCCCTATAAAGAGTATTAAGACTAGAAGATAAGAGAAATATATTATTAGGTAGTATAGGTAGCTAAAATGCTCTTAATAGAGAGAAGAAGCTATATTAAGCGCTACTTATTAACTATAGTTAAGCTATGCTAAGAGGTCTCTCTATAATATAGAGATGCCTTAGAAGAGGTATAGAAGTAGCATAATACGTTTCTCTTAATAATTAAAAATATAATAGGAATCTTAGAAGCTATTCTAGAAGCTATGCCCTATTCTGCATATAAAGAGGAGAACCCTAATAAGTCTTGATATTCGGATATACTTACTAATTAGTATCTTATCCTCAATCCTAGCTATATTATTAATAATAAGGATTCTAAGAGAGTAAGTAAGTCTAAAGACTCTAAGTCTATAGTATCTATAGATTAGATAGAGATAGCAGCTAAAACATTAGTCTAGGATATATTCTACGTCTAATTTCTCAAAGATATTAAGCAGAAGGTTATTTAGGCTAAGAATAAAGTATCTCGCGCTAAATAAGGATATATATTATTTATAATAGCTTTAATATATAAGGCCTATTAACTTGCTACTATTAACCTATTATACTAATAAGCGAAATATAGCGTAGTGATAATAATATTACTCTTTAAAGTAAGAATTATTACTTTAGAGGAATCTCTCCTCAACTTATTATAGTTTAAAGATTCAGAAAACCTTATAAAGATTCTAGCAGACCTAGTATATACCTCTATTAGATATAATTACTAGAAGGAGCTTCAAAATTATGCTAAAAGCATATGCTAAGACTTTTTAAGCCTGAAGTAGTTACTGCTATTTTGGAATAACTAAATATAGCTAAGTTTACCCTAGCAAGCTATGCTAGGAATTGCCTATATTACAGATAGTATAGGAGCAATTTCTCCTAGCACTTATAGAACTGCAGAGTAATAAGGAGATTTGCAACCCTAGTTATAAGCTTCTTTTAATAGGGATTATAGCTATCTTATTATAGTATTAGATTAACTAGTAATTCTAGAGTGCATCTAACGTCCATAATTATATTACCTTTATAGTTAAGATGCAGCTAATATAATATAAAGAGATACTTAATTATTTAGATTAGATAAAACTCCTAGGCTATTAGTAGAAAATCTATAATAATATCTAATTAGCTATTTCTAAAGAAAGGAAGTCTTTAGAGCATCTTAATATAATATCCTTTATCTTATGCACTTAGCAAGTTATATTAAGTTCACTTATGTAGTTCTCAATAGGGTTATTATATACTATAGCGTTGAAATCCCTATCTTTATATATATGCAAATATATAGCAATTAAAGGCGCGCTACTTCTGGGGGTACTTAGTGAAGTACTATGTGATCTAGTCTTTATTCTAGTCTTTTCTATAAGGGGGTACCCAATTTAGAGTTATCTTGCCTTAATAGTATCTAATAACTAATTCTAGTCTCTATATTTCTTAGTAGATTAATAGTTAATATGCTTTATAGGCTCCCTAGATATGCCTCTAGCTGATATTCACCTCCACTTATAGATAGTATCCTTAACTATAAAGGTTGTTATATAGCTTCCCTAGCTGAAAATTTAATATAAGCTATTATTAAGGAGGTATTAGAAAGAGAATAGATTACCTTTAATATAATGCGTTTTATAGCTTGCTTATGCAATATAATTATTATATAGGCTAAGAAGTCTATAGGAGAGAATAGCCTCAAAGGATAGCTATCTTCTAATTCTCTTATTTCTATCTTATGCTATCTACTGAAATTAGATCTACTTATAATCTATATTTGCACAAAATATCTCGTAGATAAGTTTATAATTAATTAGAATAGCAATCTTCTAGATGCTATACGCTGCTTAGTCTAGAAAGGCTATATATATATTTATAGAACGCAGCTATTTAAGAAAATAGGAGATAAATGATTTAGGGCTCTCAGAGGGAAAGAGAATTAAATACTGCTAGAAACTTGCCCTTATGCATGGCACTCTTGGAAGCTTTATATGCTTTCTTATAGTTTATTATAAACTTCGCTCAATTAGAAAAGCTTTGCAGATATCTTAGGTCTAAGTTGCTTTATATAATACTAAAGTTTCTTCATAGTATCTTAGTAATTACCTCTTTAACTAAGCTTACTACGAGCTTTTATATAATATACTTAGAGGTTCCCTATACGCATTCCAAAGCATCTAACTAACTAGACCTTCTCTTTAATATAGATAAGAAGCTAGATTTAGGGCCCTCCTTTCCAGCGGTGTTTATTATATATTATTATTCTTTTATACGTATGAAAAGTCTAAACCAAAATGCTATCCAGAGACTGTCAAACTGGATAAGTCGCCTGGTAATGGCATCAGGGCCTTCGATGGACAATAGGTTTGGGCTTATATCTTGTCTCCACTATCGGGGCCTCATCCTCAAGAAACCTCTTCGCAAGATTAGTATCTAAGTTAGTTAAATATCACAAGTAAGATCATTTCTCATACTTAGTTGTAGAAGCAGCTGCATTTTATGTATAAGTAAAGGCTGCTTACTAATAATACCTGGCTTTAGGGCAAGGTATTATTAGATGGATAGCTTATATAGATCTAAATATACCCCCTTTATTTAATAATTATATAGAACTTTGCCTTGTAGTCCTGGAATATCTAACTCACTTTCTGAAAGAAAGCCTTCTTCTAGTGAGAGAATAGAGTCTCTTTTCTCCTGCTCTCTTTATATAGGCGCTTGTAGAAGATGGCTGGGGTACTGGTTGAGGGTTTAGGGGTTTCCTGATGGATTCTAATTTGGTGGCCTCCATCGTCTTTTCAATTATAGGTGATCCTTGTACCATTTTTATATATTGCATCATAATACTAATGCATATCTTTGTGGGTAAGGATTAATTTCATTGGTTTTTAGATCTTAAAATATAGTTTGCAGAAAAGCTAGAGCTGTATTAAAGGATATAAGCACTGGATAGCCAATGGTAGCAGGCAGTGCCAGTCTAGAAGCGCTAGCTATCCTATAGCCCCTTCCCTAGCTGCGCTGGATTTCAAAGATATGCAAATTAATACTATAAATGCTGGCTTTGCTAGTAACCTAGCAGATGAGAGTCTCTGCTTATATGAATGCTCTTACTATAAATATGCAAGTCAAATACTAGTAGCAGGGCTAGTTATTATTAGCCTAACTGCTAGTAATATAGAATAGGTTCTCTGCTATTACCCTCAGAATGGCGAGATGTTAGTCGCGCGACTAGTAGCACCCCTCGAGGCGTTACCCTCATACTAGTAACCTAGCCAGCTCTTGAGACCCTACTAGTAACTAGGCGGTTTCTGCACACTAGGAGCTGAGGTACTATTCCCAGCAAGGTAGGCGGAGCTCAAGACTATATGCTAATAGCCTTGCAAGCGCGTTGCTAGTAACCTTAGAGTGGGTCTCTGCGCTATTGCCCCCTCTGTGCAGCGCACTGTAAGTAATAACAGGTCTGCTTTCGCTATATCTTCTCCTATATTATTACTTATTGTTAAGCTATTACTGCTTAATAATACGACTAAACTGCTGGCCTGCTGATATCCTCACGCTAGCTGCGCAGCGTGCTTACTTATTAATTATTTAATAACTATAACCTATAAAATCAGGTTAGGCTTTGGAGCTATACGCTGAGTTATATCTTATATAGATCTATAGGTAGCTTCTAGAGCTTTTACTAGGCAAACTAGCGTTTCTGCTAGTAGTAGAATAGAAGTGGAGTCCTCACTCTAATAGCCCTGATTTATGTTTCTAAGGGGGAAATAATAGAACAATGAGAGTGATGCTAGGATATTTGGGATCTTAAAGTGAGATATATAAATCTCTGAGAAACAATTAATGCTAACGACCCCTATGCTCGCGAATCGGACGAGAGATCCAAGCGGTTTGAGATAACCTCTTAACTCCTTGGAGGAGAGGAAGCAATACTTTGAGAAAGCTGATACATTGCGAGTAGCTGGTTAGGTTATCCCCGCTAACCTTGCTAGAGGTAGAGAGCTTATTAAAAGCTGATTTCATATTAAAAGCTTGGAAGCGGCTGCTTATATTAGTAGATTTTTTAGCTAAAGAAATCTTGCTATTGGAACTAGTCCTTATGCTGTTATGCTAATGGGCGTTATATACATACGGGGCCTCCCTCAATTAGCAACGGACCTTGCCCTGGACCAATTAATTGATAGTAGTAACCGCAAAGAAGAACTGGACTCTGAGCCTTTGAAGGCGGAAAATAAGTAAAGCGAACACTAGTTGGTTTGATATTTATTTAGCTATGGAACTTTCTCCAATTGAAGGAACGTAACTAGGCACACGCACGCAGTTCACATAATTAAGCAAGGCTATAGCGAGCAAGCTTAATAAGTTGAAATAAGTGACAGCCTCATCCAAGCTATAAGCATATAAGGAGATATTTACCTGTCTACTTTGCAGTCTCCTAGCAACGGTAGGGAATAGCTATCGCTAACACATAAACAGCAACTATAAGCAGGGCAACCCATAGTGGATGTTTAGGGGCTGCAGGCAGATGCGCCCAAAAGTAGAAGTACTAATAAAGCCTAATAGATAATAGCAAGCCTGGCAATATAGCCCGCATTACTACTATTAATAGAGATAACTCAGTTAGATAGATAAAAAGCCTATTTACTAATTACTTACTTCTCTATCAATAAAAAGTTCAGGATTTTAGACTAGCTTATAATAAAATAGTTTTAATCTGAAAATGAGATAATTTGCTTCTAGGGAATCCCTTCAAGGGGGGTTGAAATTAGCATAAGCTAGAAGTAGTGCTACGCGAAACCTTTTTCTCTTTATAGCAATGCTAGAGAGATACTAATATTCAGACTAAAGTATGTAGCGAGGTAGTATTTCTATCTATAGATAGGTTAAGATGAAGTTAAAAATTTAAACCTCTTTATAATAGCAACTTGAACCCTACTGAGTAATAATTAGCATGAGATACTTATTAGCGCCTGGTTTATAAGTCTGCCTTATGCGAGACATGCATTGCTGGGTAAAGTTGCTGGCTTACTTTGCTGGTCTCTATCTTTACCTTGGCTTGCAGCTTGCTGGTCTGCGCCACAGCTAAAGACATTGAAACAGCTTCGCCCAAACATTAAAAACAATAGTCTATGCTATTGAAATGCTACCCATAGTAACCTAACCAGACTTTGACCTAATTTGCTGATGTTGTTTGCTAGTGTTTTCTAATGGTGTAAATTGCTGGTGTTATCTGCTGTGGTATTTTGCTAATGAATCAACTAGTGATTTGTTGGTCTGCTTTGCTAGTCTGTGTGGAACGTCCACAGAATATACTATATATACTGCAGGGCTGCAGCAAAGGGGGATGCTAATTCCCAAACCAGGCAGCACTGGGATAGTTTAGTATTCTGGGCAGCATCTGCAGTCTGCTCCAACTTGTCTATATTATAAAGCAAAGATTCGTTGTTAATCATTATCGCTATGAGCTTTTGCTATCCTTCTACTTTGATGTCTGCACTGAAAAGCTATTTCAGTCTGCTGCTATGCATGCTTTTAATTGGAATATAATGCATATACTGACATTTTCTATGCCTGAGCTGAGTCTGAGACGTAAAAACGCAGTACTGCCCATATCTTCTGCAGTCCAGACACTTCCCGTTCTCCAAGATTTGGCATGAAATTAGTATGCTTATCAGGATGTAGCCTGTATTCGAATAGAGAGTGCTCGAACCTCCTGTTTTTGCAAGTGTCACAAAGGTGGTATGGTGCAGAGTGAAAGAGTCAGTATAGATAGGTGCAAAGTTGTAATATTCATTCTTCTCTAACCCTCTAGTCTACTATATGAGGGTGCATAAGGATTAGAGGACTTATATAGGGAGCTACCTAGTGCCCCCTACCTATAGACTTCCCTAGGATAGCCTATTACCCAGGGCGCTACTAGTATTCCCTTTTTATAGACTCTTAGCGTAGCTCGTTATCCGAGGTGCTACCTAGTATCCTCCTTCTATAGACCCTATAGGGTAGTCCGGTAAGTCCGATCTTATCTAGGCTCATAATACGATCCCCCCTCTCTAAACTAGTCTATCCTTAGACTAGGCTACTCTATAGTTATCTAGAGGGTATCTAATACCTACCTAGTTGCTTCCTATAAGCTTTCTAGTTTATAGTTCCTATAGGTCTAGAATTTAGTATTCCTAGGTCTAGCTATATAACTCTTCTTTAAATAGCTAAGTAGCTCAGAGGAGTAGTTAGCTAGTAGTAGGGTATATTATCCTCTACCCTAGCTACTCTTATAGCTCTATACCTAGGTATTAAGGGACTTTATAGTTTAGAGAAGCTTAGAGGAGTAGTTAGCTAGTAGTAAGGTATCTATCCTCTACCCTAGCTACTCTTATAGCTTTCTATATAAATAGTTTAGAGAAGCTTAGAGGAGTAGTTAGCTAGTAGTAAGGTACCTATCCTCTACCCTAGCTACTCTTATAGCTCTCTATATAAAAAGTGCTTAAAGGAGCTTAGAGGAGTAGTTAGCTAGTAGTAGGGTACCTATCCTCTACCCTAGCTACTCTTATAGCTCTCTATCTAAAAGGTCTAGGGCTATTTAGTAGTTATCCAGATGCTTATAGCTAAATTCCCTTATAAGGGTTATTGCTTCCTTTATAGGGTTATACTAAAATATATTATTATTTAGGCTTATTCTTATTACTTTAAATTCACTTTTTAAAGTATTATATTTTCTACTTATTATTATATTTTTAGTAGCTTTATAGGGGTAATAAAGATGTTCTCCCTCTAGGGGTAAAAGAGGTTATTATTATAATATAGGGGTTTTCTAATAGTTATCTAGTAGTTACTTAATACCTCCCTATATATAGTAGGGTTAAATAAAGTTAAATAATATAATAATCTAGGGATTATCTTCCTTTTAGCTATATAAAAAGCTAACTCTAGCGTTGAGTTAAAAAAGTATACATATTATTTAAAATTTCGCCCTGCTAAATCCTTCCTCTTACTTCTTTAGATTTATAATACTAATAAGTTACTATTAGTCTCCTGCTCCTCTACTAATAACTTTTTCTTATTTACTATATATTAAATCTATTATTATATCTTCTGCTGCTACTAATACTACTCCCTTCCCTACTAGTATACTAGATGCCTCCTATATCCCTATAGTAGGTAAGCTCTAGGCATGCTCCTATTACTACTACCTCCTAGCATAGGTACAGTAGGAGCTGCCTAAGGATAATATCCCTGAGATTAAGCTCCTTATAAGCTTAATTATCTATTTTAAGAATAATAATAATTACCTAGTCCTTAGCTAGTACTTATCTAGTACTTCGCTAGCTTTTGCTTTACAATTTATTACTAATTTATATATTTTTAAATACCTCTACCAAATATATATATTATGCTAAAATAGGTAATAGAAAAGCCTATATTAACGTGAGTTTTACTTATCATTTTTAGTCCTTAGCTACTAACTCTCTATAGTCTACTTATTATATCATGGGTGCTATTAATAAGCTAAAGCGCCTTATAGATAAGGGTAGTTCTAAGCCTGCTATTTAGGCGTAATATACTAAGAATAAGGTAGGTTATCTAGTGCCTCTCTAGTGCTTTATTACTAGTTTCTAATTATATTTAGAAGGAGATACTTGCTACCTAGCTTATAAGTAAGAAGGGTCTCTAGGCTAAGAAGAATAATACTAATATTATACCTAAGAAGCATAAAGCTAAGGAGGTAGAGATCTCTATAGAGATAGAGGACTATTAGATAGCTACTTTAAAAGAGGCTACTACTTATTAATAGCGCTTCTCTAAAGAGGCTAAGAAGCAAACTAAATTACTATGCAAGTAGTATAAGGAGCTCTGCTATTACTATACTAAAATAGAGCGGTTTATAAAAAGGTAGACTAAGGCATAGGAGTTATAAGCTATATATACCTAGGAGTTGCTTAACTCCTATAATAAAGCTATAAGTCTATATAAGCTTTGCTAGTACCTTACTAGTACTTATCTAGTTAATATTTCTAATATATTTTAGAATTATAAGGTTATTACTACTAACTCTAGTAGCGAGGATAATAGCTCTGAGGAGATAGGTGCTAATACCTAGGGGATTTAAAACTTTTAGGAGCGCCCCTAGTAAGCTACTAATAATCTCTAGTTAGTTTTTAGTTACCTTTATGTATTTTTTTAGTCTCTTTCCGTGTTATTAGTAGCCTTTAGGTATTTTTCTCATTTCTTTTCGCCTCGTTAGGGGGTTTTTGGGCTAATAAATTAAGATACCTAGCTAGCATGCCCTTATTTCTAACTACCTACTAGTTACCTATTGAATTAGTTATTAAATTATGAGGGGATTATAGTTTTTTGCCTATGATTAGGCTTTATAGTCGTTTTATAAATCTATAGATATATTACGTTATAGCTCCTATGAGTTATCTAATTCGCTATAGCCCTTCTATTTGATAAGGTACTAATAGTTTCATCTAGGGCCCCTATAGGTAATAATATGGTCTATAATATAGATATTATCGTTATTATTAATTAGGATTTCTCATTATAAGATAGCTAAGCTAAAAAAGGGCTCTAATTGCGTGGGTATGAAAACATTATAAATTCAGTAGTTTTTATCTATCTATAGCTTATATACTTATCCCCTATTAATTACCCGTTAGATCCTAAATAGGCCTAGATATTTATTAGAAAGTTTCTAGGAAGGCTGCCTCTGCCTAATATTTTTAGTTGAAAGTAATGTGAGGTTTCCTATAGCGAAAATAATGGGGGTCCTCCTCTGATTATAGAACTTGCTATATATTTTATTGTACTTATAAAGCAAGTTAGTAATAGCTAACCTCTGGGTAAGTAGACCCTGAACTCTCTTATATACTGCTAGGATTAAGACCTTTTGCTGGGGTTTAATATCATTAGGTCTATAGGGAGAATATCCTATTAGTAGGTTAGCGGGTGATGTCTTAGTAGCTTTATAGTAGGAGTTATTATAAATAAATTAAGCTAGGCCAAGCTACATTACCTAATTATCCTAGTTAATATTATAGAAAGCTTATAAAAAGTACTTAATGCTTTGATTTTGGCGTTCTATTTGGCTATTAGTCTAGGGATAAAAGGTAGTACTGAGTTTCCTCTTAACAGCTAGGAGGTAGTATACTTCTATCTAACAATTACTAGTAAATAGCGATCCTCAGTTAGATATAATAGCTTCTAGGAGCCTAAATATAAGGAAGATATATTTAGTAAGTAGCGCAGCTAACCTATTAGCTATAAGTAACTCCCTAATAGGGATATATAGGGAGTTTTTATAAATCGGTTAATAATAACAAGAATGCTATTATAAGGTTTATTTACCGTTATGAGCAATAGCAGTAGTTTAGTGATGAAGTTAATTAATATTTATTAAAAGTGCTAGGTAGGTACTAGTAGGGGCGTAAGTTTACTATATATTAGGTGGTATCTCGGTTTTATATACTAATATATTATCTACGTCTTAATATATTCCTTTATATCGCTCCTCTATAAGCTCTAGAAAAACGACTTTCTAATCCTCTTTAGTATCTCAATAACCTCCTAGTAACCTCTAGATAGTTTATTATAGAATGCTCTAAGGACTTCGTTCTAAAGTGGGTATTTATTAGGGATATATAGGCACTCTTGATATTATAGGGTACTATAATCCTCTAGTAACTACCTTATCCCTCGTTATTCCTACTCCTTATTAATACAAAAGGGGTCGTTCTATTAGGCTTCCTTAACTTAGTCCTGAATTAAGGGTATAAGTTATTCTAAGGAGGTATTTAATAGTTTAGCACCTTATTATCACCTAGTACCTACCCTCTAGATAGTAGCCTAGTTAAAACGTTATAAAAAGTCCTATAGGAGCGAGTCTCTAGATTCCTCGATCTCTATATCCTTAGGGGTATAATTAGGTCTTTATAAGAGGCTATTAGCTAGGTTATAGTAACTAGGCTAGTATTTGATTTTAAAGTTAAATATAGATAGGTCCTATAGTAGCTATGCCTAATAGCTACTAAGTATCTTTTTATTAATAAGGTACTAGTATCCTAGGTAGTTAGTAATAAATTAGATATAATACTAGGAGTAAAGCAAATAGTGCTACTACCTTACTATTACCTCCCTAATAGCTAGTAGCTCTGCCTCTAGCTTGCTATATCGTAGTTGCGCGCCCTTAAGCTTCTAAGATATAAATACTACTAGTCTCTATATATCCCCCTCTAGCTAGCTTAATATCGCCCCTATTATAAAGTCTAATATATTAGTTTTGATATATATTAGGAGTATGGGGTTAAAGTAGCATAAAATATGTGCCTCTATAAATAAAGCATAGAGCTAATAGAAGGTAACTAGTGCCTTGCTACTTATTACTAGTTATCCCTTAGCTATATTAGCAAGTTAATTAGTAAGCAGGCTATAGATTTCAGAATAATTCTTAATAAATCTCTTATAAAACCCTATAAATCCTAGGAATTACTGAATTTATAATATTATAATAGGTACTAGCTACTTAGCAATTACCTAGACCCTTTCCTATTCTATAGCAATGCGATCTGCTGAAAGGACGAACCTAAGAAAGTCAATCTATTCCTTATAGAATTCGCACTTATCAGGGTTTATATAGAGGCTATTAGCTTCTAACTAGGTAAGTACGTACCTCACTACCTCTATATAGGAGTCTATATTATTAGTAAATATTAAGATATTATGCAAATATATAATATAAATAACGTTCACTAGGCTTATAAGTAACTCGTTAATAAACGTCTAGAAGGTAGTAGGTATATTAATAAGCCTAAATAGCATAATATAATATTTATAATAGCTATATTATATGCAAAATACTATCTTCTACTTATCTCCCTCTTAGATCCTCACCTAGGAGTAAGCATCCTTAAGGTTAAGTTTAGTGAAGTACTTCGCTTAGGAGAGTTAATTAAGGATTTTATTAATTAGGGGGAGAGGGGTATAGTTCTTAGTAGTTACCTACTTAAGTCCCTAGTAGTCTATATATAACCTTAACTTACCTCCCTTCTTTAGGATAAATAAGATTAGCGCCCCTGCTAGACTTATTAATAGGTAAATCTACCCCTTCTATAGGGCCTTATAGATATAGTCCCTTAACTCCTCTAACTCCTTCTTAGCTAGTAGGTAGATTAGTCTAAATATAGGCTTAATACTAGGCTCTAGGTTAATAGGGTAGCTCCTAGTAGCTCTAAACTCCGGTATAGTCCCTGCTAGGTTAATATTAAATACCTTTTTAAAATCCTAGTACTCTAGTGGGATATTCGTTTTAGTATCCCTAGTATCCTTAGGCTCCTTAGTATCCTCTAGGTAGGTAGTAGTTAATATCTAGTTAACCTATAGTATACCTATAAGTACTACTCTTGCTTCGTTTTTAATATACCTAAGCTCTTTTCTAGTTATAATAGGGCAAATACTTTTCTCATATAGGGGAAAGGTCTAGCCTAACTCCCTCTAATTGAGGTTAGAGCATTCTACTATATACTAAGGGATCCCTAGGATAGCATTATAGCTATTACTATTACTAATCTTGAAGTTATATGAAACTATCCGCTAGATACCTATACTATTAGTTATTTAGGTAATTAACTTATATATGCTATAGTTAGGTCCCTTAGATACCTATATTCCCCTTATAGGTTCTAACTCTTTAGCCTCTAGTTAGGTATTAGTTATAACCCTCTAGTCTATAATATTCTTATTAGCCCTATAATTAATAGGTATAATACTAGTCTTCTAGCTACCTATAACTTAGACTTATATTATTATTTTAAAGCGGTATAGCTAGTTAATATTTTATTAAACTACCTGCATAGCTACTTAGTCCTCCTCTAGTTATTTACTAGGGTAGGGTTTGCCTTTATAGCAGCGGTAGCTGCACTTCTTATAGTATAAGCACCTTAGTGAGATATAGCCTTTTCTTTTATAGTTATAATAGGTAGTTTCCCTCCTAGTATCCTATAGTAAGTCCATAGCATCCTCCTAGTAGGCATTAGTATAGCTATAGTCCCCCCTTATTACCTTAGTTTATCCCTCTAGATTAGCAGTTTAGCCCTCTGATTATTATTCCTTATAGTTAGTCCCCTAGTCCCTTACTAGCGCTTTATATATTTATATATTAACTAAAAGTTTAGTATTCCTAGCTCTTGCGTTAAGGTCGAGCTGCGATCTTAGTAATCTATTCGCTATAATATAGTATTAGAGCTTAGGGTCTAGCCTAGCTACTATATTAGCTACCTAGATCTCCTCTAGTTATTAGTAGGGGCTCTCCGCCACAATCCCTTTATAGTAATTAATAAAGCTCTAGTATAATTATCCTAGTTGCTAGTAGGCCTACTTAAGCTAGGTTTATATACTAAGGGTCCTAGACCCTATATTAGCTACGCTATTAGCTAACTAGTCCTTTATTATTACCTAAGTAATATTCTTCGCCTTATTGTTATATTTAATAGAAAGGTATAAGGTCTATTGCCTTACTACTAATCCCTCTAGGTACTAGTAGTATATAGCACCTTCTTAAGGTCTAATATAATCTTATTTACTATAAATCGCGCGTTGAGATTAAATATAAATTAATTATAATTAGTGTGGCGAATGAGATGAGGCACAAAAGTGGATCCACAATTGCTACGCTGCAATTATAGCTTAAGTACGTACTTCGCAACACACCCCCTAGTTTCGCAACGCCCTAGGCAGGTGCGGAACTGCTACTCTTAATCGAACCTTCTGATTAGGTATATCTCGCTAAAATCTAGGTAGTATAGTTAGCCCTCTACGCCTCTCGTGGGATTCGAACCCTAGGTCTCTAGGTTATTATATAAGCTACTAGCCTGTTAACTATAGTATACTTAAAACTATTCAGGCATATAGCACAGGGAGTCACGAACGAACTGGGCTTATAACTATAGCGAATGAGATGAGGCACAAAAGTGGATCCACAATTGCTACGCTGTAATAATGGCTTAAGTACGTACTTCGCAACAATTAGTCTAGGTGCCTACTTTATACCTAAGTATCAGGAGGTGCTTTCCTAAAGTTCTAACTAGTGCTTCTTTACCTCGGGGTTGCTACTAATAACTACTTAGTAGGTAGTAGGGTTATCTATTAGGGTTAATAGTTAGCTAGCTCTTAAAGCTATAAGATATTCTTATTTATGCTTTAGTTTACTCTTCCTTTCTTCCTCTTTAATAAGATAATCTAATTTAGCCTCTATTAATTAATTAACTAGTTCTTTACTAATACCCTCTTTACTATTCTAATTAGTAGGTGTCTTATCCTAAGTTTAGCTATTTAGTAGCTCCTATCTAGCAGGGGATCCTGCCTCCCTAGTAGGCCTATAGGTAGGTATCGTGTTATTATATATTATACTACTCTAATAGTCTATACCCCTCCTAGTATAGGTAGAGAGAAGAACGTATTATAAAAGGGTATAGTATAGAGTGGGAGAGTTAGTATAGATAGGTATAAGGTAGAATATTTATTCTTCTCTAGCCTTCTAACCTATTATATAAGGGTATATAAGGGCTAGAGGACTTATCTAGGGAGCTACCCGGTGCCCCCCTTCTATAGACTTCCCTAGGATAGCCCGTTACCCAAGGGGCTACCTGGTATTTGTAAAGGTATCGAGGGGCTAAGAGCCACGGTTAGGTCAAACTAATAGCAGAAGCACCCAAAAGGTAGGGTCTGTATTACTATGCTACTTTTGCTTGCTTCCTCTAAGATCCCTTATTTCTAGCCTTCGGCGAGTATTTACTAAGTCTTCGCTATAAGGGTTCTATACCCTAGACCTATAAGCCTCTCCTCCCTTCGGCTTATAGTAGCCGAAGCATCTCCAGCTTCTCTAGTCGGGGTATCTAGTCCCTTATAATTATCCCCCTTCTAATTATAGTAATCCCTACTATAAGACCGGGTATTATAGGTTAGCCCTCTATTATTATCCTTCTTAGTTGCCCGGGGTAGGCCCCGGCCCTTTACTTATTACTATTATTATCTAGTGCGGTATCTGCTCGCTAAATATTTGCTAAAGGATAGTAGAGCCCTTGGAGTTATAGATATAATAGCTAGGCCTATAGCCCCGTTCCTTATAATTCCTCTCCTTTTAGGCCCTTTTATGCTCTCTATCCGGGCTATTCTAAAGGGATCCTATCGTTTCCTTTTAAATAAGGGCAGTTATCCTTATAATAACCTCGTTTTTATTCTCCTATTATTCGCTCTTTATCTAGCAAATACCTTCTTATACTATACCTTTATAATAACTTCGTTTTTTATTCTATTATTTTCCTTTCGAAAGAAGGCAGTTATCCTAATAGTAGCTTCGTTTTAGTTCTCCTATTATTCGCTCTTTATCCAGCGAGCACCTTCTTATACTATGCCCTTATAATAACTTCGTTTTTTATCCTATTATTTCCTTTTAAAAGAAGGTAGTTATCCTAATAGTAGCTTCGTTTTAGTTCTCCCGTTATTCGCTCTTTATCTAGCGAGCACCTTCTTATACTATACCCTTATAATAACTTCGTTTTTCTATCCTATTATCCCCCTTCTAAACAGGCGCATCACGAGGCTATTAGGTAGGTCGGATAGCAACTATTATTACTAATTTACTATATCTATCTCCCGGTAGGTAGTACCTATTATAGTAAGTAACTGCTATTCTTTGCTATCCGAAGTCGTATCTGCCTTTGCAATAGTTTAGCGAGGTCTCTTTAGCTATCTATAAAATAATAGCTTTTTCCCGCCCTAGGGTTAGTTCTTTTCCCTCTTTATTATACTATATTATTTAATAACTATTTTCATATTATCTAAGCCCTTTATCGAGACTTCGTAGAACCTCCCTATCTTATAATACTTCCTCAAATATCATAAGTACTAAGAGCCTTATTAGCCGACTCCTCGCTAAGTATAGCCCTACTAAGGCTAAACTTAGTAGTAGTAACTATTAGCATAATTAGGCGGGTAGTAGCGAACCCTATATTAGTTATGCCCTATAGCTCCCTAAGAATGCCTAGGTCGTCTACGCCTATCGCTGCGATAGTAATCGTATATACGAGCTATGCTAGGTTCGTAGTATTAAGTGCTATAGGGTGAGTTTAGCAACTATTTAGTAGAGGTACGGGCTAACTTTTCCTATTTCTAGATTCCTACTTATCTTATTAGTATTACTCGTTTCTATTAGAACTAGGTTAAGCGTTATATCTATATAATTACTACTAGCTAGTATTAATAGCGCGAGATCTTCTATATCTTTATAGCTATAGAGCAGGGGCAGGAGCTTCTCTAATGCCTCTATAACTAGTTAGTAAACCCTGCTAGTCTTAAGCCTAGTTCTAAGAATTATAAGAACTAGCTCCTCGCTATAGGTATCGAGGAGAGTATAGCTTTGCATACCTAGGCGTATCTATAGGTTTCGCTCGAGGTAGGTTTTACTTTATAACTAGTCTCGCCTTTTTATTAGTTTAATATGTTTTTATAAGCAGCTCGCTAGGCTAAGGATAAGGTTCTAGTTAAGGAGATTATAGTATAGCTTAACGATGCTCTCCCTACTTACTTATATAATAAGACCTATATCTTTAAGTAGGCTACCTTTCTTAATAAGCTTGCTAATATCCTAATAATATAGCTTTTAAAGAGCGATACCTATATATCTACGCTTCCTTTATAAGAGCCTTCAAAGGTCTAAAGTTCCTATATGCTTTATAATACTTACTACTAAGCTCCTATTACTATTTTTAAAGTTATTAGTAGTAATCCCGCGCCTTAACTGAATTCTTAGAAGAAGGTTAGTAACGCCTTAGTAGCAGCTTAGTAATACTAGGTTTATAATAGTGAGGAGGATAAGTCCTCTGCTATAGAAGATAGCAACTCTAATAAAGCTATAGAGAGCGATAGTTAGGGTAGTAATAGTAGTACTACTAGCGAGAGCTCTGAGGAAGAGAGCGATAATAATAATAATAACAACGAGGGTAATAATAATAATAAGGAGTAGTGGTGCTAGCGGAACTTCAGCGAAAGTATAGTAGACTTCTATAGTAATATAAGGTTAGATACCTATAGGGTTTATATTATTCTTTATAGGGGGGGTCTTCTCTTTAGCGTTTTAGCTATCTTATAGTTAATTGACTTTTCTTATTAGTCTATACTACTCGTTATCCTACTTATGATATAACTTATGCTACTATTTCTTAAATCCAGCTAGGATTTGCAAAGCGTTCGCTAAGTATTCTTCAGGCTCCTAGGTGTTATACTCTACTAGCTAGCCTTTCTACTTAACTAAATATAGGGGGCTTATTAGCGCTTCCCTCTATAATATAATATCCTCGACTTCCTATTCCTTAGGGTCTTCTTTAAGGTCCGGGAGCTACCCCTCGGCGAGCTTTTAGCTATACTATATCTTAAATAGAGCGATAGAGAAGATATTATACGCTCTGCTATACTTCTCTAGGAGTTATACTCTATAGGCGTTAGGGCTTATAACTTCTATAACTAGTATAGGAATAAATCTTAGGGCGAGCTTTTGCTAACCTTTTGCGAAATAGAAGTTCTTTATTAAGAGTCCTATAACGTCTCTAATATAATATAATTACGCTTTTCTTCTAGCGTTTATATTCTTAGCTTATACCTTAGTTATATATCGCTAGGTCTTAGCTATTCTTTAGCAAACCTCTATTAGCTTCTTAAGCTTTTTATTAACCCCTTGAGTCCTAATCTCTACGTTCAGCAAGTAGTAGTTAACTATTCGAGGGTAGTATCCTATAAGGGCCTCGAATAGGGATATGCTAATAGTAGTATATTTGTTATTATTATATGAAAATTCGGCCTCAACTAGTTATATTGCCTATTAGTTGCGCGAGCCTTCGCTAAACTTCATAAGATATATAGTTAGGGTCTAGTATATCCTTTCGGTTTAACTATCTATCTATAGATACTACGTAGTAGAGATACGCCCTTCTATATCTCAGGCCTTAGTCTAGTCTCGCTAGAACTAGCTAGTAATTAATTTATCTTAGTTACTAATAATAACCTCTAGCGTGCTATATTAGTACTCGATCTCTTGATATAGGATCCTCGCTAAACCTGCGGCATCTAGCTACTTAGTTATTACTAAGAACCGTGCTACTTTAGTTATCTAATATATAATTACTAGGATCATATTATAAGTAACTCCGTTATCTTAGCAACTTTCTAGCAAGCTAGTTAAGAAGTCCAAGGAAATCTATTAGAATAGGTATGCTAGCAGCTCTAGTGTTTATAGTAGCCCGTATAGCTTATGCTATAATATGCGCGCCCCTTAGCAGCGCGGGCACTTAGCAACATATCGCTATACGTCCTCTATTAAATGCAGCTAATAAAACTTTTATAAGATTAGCTTAGCTATTTTATTTGCTCCTATATACCCTAATCTAGGCGTATTATAGTAGTTTTTCAGGATTTTATAGCAGAGGGATCCCTCTTCTGGGATAATAAGTCTTCTTCTAAACTAAAGGACGTTATTCTTATTAACTCGGTATCCTTAGTATTCCCTAGCATCTCAGCGGACCTTAGCTGCAATATCTCTATAGAAGGGGTTTTTAGCCTGCAGTCCTCTAACCGTCTATTCGAGATCTATACCTAGTTATAGTATATAAGCTGTTTTATCCTGAATAAGCTCCCTTATTATAGCACGTAGGATATACTATTCTAGTATAGTAACCCCAGCTCCCCCTAAGTCCTCTAGCCTATCGCTATTCTCTCGTGGAGCAGTTGGCGTGGTATCTATATATGCTTTTATGCGGGTAATAGTGCTAATATGTATACTCGTATATAGTAGCTTATTAGTACCTATCGTGGGGTAGTGCTAACTTAAGGGTAAGGATCCCTTAACCTTAGAGCTAGCCCTCTAGCAAGGTTCTTATATGCTTCGCTAGATAGCTCGGGTATAAGTTCTTACGACTGCTATAATTCCTTCGAGCTTAGCGATATACTAGCAAATATTTGCTAAAAGCTAGCTAATAAGCCTAAGTTTCTTTCTAAGGGTGGGAAGTATATTATCTACCTTAGTATCTTCTACTATATAGTTAGGGCGTTATAATAGTCTATCTACTGGGTTAATAACCCCCAACCTATGCTAGATTTTAAAGTTAAATGCTAATAGGCGATAGACCTATTGCGCGAGTCTTTTGCAAATATCCTGCGCAAGCGTAGCGAGCACTCCTTTTAGCGCTATGTGGTCTATAAGTATTACGAATTTCTCAGGGAGTCCTTATAGGTATTATACCTAGTAATCTAAACTTTCTATAATAGCAAGGAGTTCCTACTACCCTATAGCCTAGCGCCTCTCTATATCTAAGAGCTTCTTTAACTAGAAGGCTACTAGGTGCTAAACTATGCTATATTTCTACGAAAGCATGCTAAATACTACCTGAGTAGACGCGTTAGTCTCGACCCTGGTTTCTAATATTAGGTTATAATATCTTAGTATTAGGGCTTCAGCGAATGCTCTCTGAAGTATCTTAAATACAGTCTGCATCTCCCCTATTTAAGCGAAGGCTCCCGACTTCGTGCCGTTCTAGCTTCTCTTAAGCGTGCTAGTTATAGGGGCTATAATATAAGAGTATCTTATAATAAACTTATAGTAAAAGTTATAGAAACTAAGGAATACTTAGATATCTCTAAAAGACTTAGGTACTAGCTATTCGGCAACCGCTCGGACTCTATCCAGGTCTATCCCGATACTATCTTAGGTAATATAGAACCCTAGAAAATCTACTTCTATCTAGTAGAAGTTATACTTTTTTAGTTTTATAAATAGCTTAGTAGCCCTTAGGCGGCATAAGATAGTATAGAGGTCCTTGGTATACTATTCCCTTATATCTGAGTAGATTAGAATATTATCTAGGTATATAATATAGCAGGTATCTAGAAGGTTAGCAAGTATTCAATAGATATACGCCTAGAAAGTTGCTAGGGCATTCGTAAGCCTAAATAGTATTATAGTATACTCGAAATACCCGTATCGTATTCTAAACGCTATTTTCTACCTATTTGCTTTATTAATTATAATTCAGTAGTATACCTCGCTTAAGTTAATCTTCGAGATGAACTTTGCTCTAGCGAGCCTATCTAGAAGCTTGCTGATTAGTAGCAGAGGATAACGGTTCTTTATTATAATTTCATTTAGTCCCCTATAGTCTATATATAGTTATAGGCTTCTATCCTTCTTAGGTATAAATAATATTAGTGCTCCTATAGAGCTAGTTAAGCGGCGTATATAGCCTGCCGCCTCTATATCCCGGATATACTCAGCGAGCGTTTATAACTACTCCGCTAATATAGGGTATATCGGTTTATATAGGGGTTCCTTGCTAGGTTTTAGTTTAATATAGTATACTACTCCCTTTAGCTTTAGAACTTTCTTTGCGTTCTCCTTATTAAAAATATTAGTAAAGTCTTAAAGTTCCCTAGGAATCTTCTTCTCCTATTTATTCTCTAGCGAGTCTTCGCCTAAGGATTCTATATCCTTCTTATTAAGACCTATAGCGCTTATTAGATATATAATATAGGCCTATTAGCTATTCTCTATAATCTCTTAGGTAATTACTTCTAGCTTAGCGAGCAAAAGGGGTTTATATAACTAGGTATATATACAGGTATTTATATAGATACCTTCCTATCCTATTAAGTCGTTAGATAGGAGGATATCTCCCGCTCCTTCGGGGCGAGGGCTTATAATAAAAGCCTAGCGAATCTTCTATAGATAACCCCGACTATCTATAAGGAAGAATATAAGCTAGTAGACCTTGCCTATAAGCATAGGCCTTCCCTAGAAATCTACTAATTCAGGGGCTATAATACTAATAGCTTCTTTTAGTTAGAGCTTCTTAATAAGGTCTTCTTATATAACGTCTATTACTATATAGGTATCTATATTAACCTCTAGTTCGACTTCGCTAGACGCTCGGAGCGCTAATGCCTATCCCTTAATAGTCTATCCTACTAGAACTAAGGTAATTTCTAATATAGAGCCCCTCGGGGTTATATTTACGCCTACTCGTTTCCTAAGTCTTTAGTATTAATTACTCTAAGTATTATGATCGCGCTTATCCCGCCCCGCCTTAGGTTTAGGTTCTAATTACTACCTATTAGCTACGCACGGGGTTTAGTATAATTAGGGGAGATATAGCTATACTTCTTATAGTTATAGCATTAGGGTCCCTAGGAATTAGTAGATATATTACTAGCGCTAGGCGTTAGGCGAGCATCTACTAAGCGGTCGTTCCGGGACGGGGTCTCTAGGTAGTAATCCCTTAAGTCTATCGACCTAGGGGGTTATAAGCTGCTCTTATAAGGGCAGTCTAGAGAGCCTGAGTATAGTTACTTATATAACTCGGAATAGCTAGCGGATATTCCCCTATATCTCCCTTCTATAATCTCCTATAATCTCTATATATATAGAGCGATAATATATATATTAGTACGGTTAATATCTTGCTTAAAGAGTTCATCCTTCAGGGTCCTAATAAGGCCCTAAAAGAAGGCGTGCGCCTTTATATTGCTAGTGCTTAGCTCGCTAAGTGCTTAGTTAATAGACTCCTATTAAGCCTAATATATAATTAGTTTCTTATTATCCTTCTAGCAGCACCGTCTTAGAGTATTATAGTAGTTCTATTCTTAGAGCTCGGGTATAATATGCTACCTTCTTATAAAAATTCGGAAGTCTTCCTATTTAGGGTCTATCTAGTTCCCCGACTTATCTATAAGTATTTGCTAATAATTCTGCTATTCTATTTATAGGGTATGCTCTATCGCACTCAAAGCCTACTAGATATACTAGCTATTAGAATAGCTAGGGCGGTGCTTATAAGCCTCTTTAACTATAATAAGCTAATCTTCCCTTATTATGCTAGTAGATTTGCTAGTAAGGTGCGCTATATTATAATTCGGGGGTTTTTTATAAACCTTAGGCGATCGCTTAGTAGGAGCTTAGTTGCTTAGCGTAGTAGCAATTAGCTCCTATTAGTTAGCTATTATAGTTATAATCTATCGTATTAGCACTTAGCTAGTTGCTTTATCTAACCCTCTAGCTTAGGCTAGCTTATTAGCTATAGCTATAGATATCTAGCCCGTTAGCCCGTCTAGTTTATAGAAAGGGGTCTTATATATCCTATCCTCCCGCATACGCTTAGCATCTATATAGCGAGCATTTAGCATAAGTAGCCCGTTCTCTTCGGGGCCCCTAGCCTCGCTTAAAGCATAGCTTCTTACCTCCCCTTATTAGCTTATATTATCCTCTAACCGCTTACTAGGGTTAGCTTCTTTATAAAGGTTCGCATAGGCTATTTCGCTCTGCTCTTAGTAAATATTAAGCGTAGGTTTTTTAGCCTAATTAGTAGGTATTGCTCGGGTATATAGTACTATTATTATTACTAACCTTCCTAAAGCAGGGTAGAAGCAAAAGAATTATAAAGGTATCAAGAGGCTAAGAGCTATAGTTAGGTTAAACTAATAATAGAAGCACCTAAAAGGTAGGGTCTATATTACTATGCTACTTTTGCTTACTTCCTCTAAGATCCCTTATTTCTAGCTTTTAGCGAGTATTCGCTAAGTCTTTGCTATAAGGGTTCTATGCCCTAGACCTATAGGCCTCTCCTCCCTTCGGCCTGTAGTAGCCGAAGCGTCTCCGGCTTCTCCGGTCGGGGTATCCAGTCCCTTATAGTATTCCCCTTCTATAGACTTCCCCAGGGTAGTCCGATAAGCCCTTTTCCCTGCGATCTCATCCTGGCTCGTGACAAATAGCTGCCTTTGAGAACCCTATAAAGCATCTAAGAAGGCCTATTTATTTCTAGCACTTGTCAAAGCGCTATGCAATACCTATTCTAGAAGTTCTGATTTGCTTGCAAAGGTTGATGATCTTGTGAAGTCCCTCTCAAATAGCACCTAGTATAATAGTGGTTTTTCCCTCTGCTCTCGAAGCCTGGTAGATAAGTTAAGTGCCTCATATAAACAGTATATAACGAGCTATTAGTGCGCTAGCCCTAGAATATCAAATAGCTTTTTTTCAATTTCCTTGAAGAAGCTGCTAATCTCATCTTTGCCTTGCTTACTTAGAAGCCTAGCAATAAAGCGCTATATGATATTATATTATATATTATATTTATGTTTTTATAGATAAGCAACGAGACTAATAGATTTAGCGCGTTTTTTAGGAAGATACTATATACTCTAATAGGTAGGTCTCACTCTATTATTATATAAAGTATCTCGCAGCAAAATACTCTTCAAAAGTTAAGTAGAGGATATAATATATCTGATCTTGAGTTAGGGAAGATAAGTCTTATGTACAAAGGAAGGATATTAATAGCACTTCTCTATCCAGCAGAGGTATCTTCTTCTTAATATCGTGAAGTACCTTACCCTAAAACTCTAGTTCAAAATCGATCCTATCTATATGCATACTAGAGAATGCTAAGGCTTCTAAAAACTTGAGCTTATTATCTATAATATCCTTGAGATCCCATGGGTAAGCATAATACACCTAACCTTCGTGGACTTTCCCAAGCTTAATAGTATTTTTAGAATATAGCTTTCCTACTATTACGCTATAAAAAGCAGTTATAGTCTATAGCATAGGGCTATTCTCAATACTCCATATGAAGCAAAAAGCATCAAGCTGAATAGGTATTTAGACTAGATTGCAGACCAGGTAGTAGGACTATAAAAACGATTCAACCTTGGGTACTATTGCTAAGTCTAAAGATACCTAGAGGTATTCTCTTATTTATGCTTTATAGAGCCCTACTATCTCAAGTTCTAGGTTGAGACCTAGCTCATATGGTAGTACCACGTGTAGTTATAATATGATAATTAAGTTAGGTTAATTCAGGAGCTCTTTAAGAAATTGCCTTATATTACCCTCTAAATCGTTCCATACTTGATTCAAACTATTAAGTAGGAATAGTGTCTTTCCCTTGAGAATCTCATATAATAACGCTTTTATAAGATCTATTGCTCCTAATCCGAAAGATTTATAGTAAAACAAATCTTATAAGCTATATCTAGGAATATTAACGCATAATATCTGCTTGAGATTTCATAAGGGTATCCATAGCAAACAGTTGAATTTATTATTCCATATAGTTCTATATGTGAAGTTATAAATAATCTTCTTATAGAGAGTAGTCTTCCCAACGCCTATACGCCCTTATATGAGAATCCTTTTTAGTCCTATTGCTACCCTATTACTACCTTTTTATAAGTTAAAGTTAGAAGCAGCACCTCCTTTGGTTCCTCTAGTTATTTAATACTTAATTAGGCGTTAAGTGAAAATAGAGAAGAACTATTTTTTAAGTCTTCACCTTAGGGATTGTTCTTTCTATTGTTAGGTTGCTTTATAACAGCTAAGTTAATATAGCATTGCTCTATAGGAAGGAAATATCCTAAGAGTCTTTTAATATAAAGCTTATGACAGGTATAATACTTTCTGCAAATTATTATATCTATACAGTCTATTAGGCATCTCTAGCATATGCTTTTGCGAATGAGGTTAATCTTCTAGCAAAAGCGATATAGCCTGGATCTTCTGGACCGTGGAACCTATTTATTATGATATAATTCCGCTTGAGAGCAGTGGGACTTAGGATGATATCTAGCTGAGTAGAGCTGCTATTAACTAGCTGCAGAGCCTAGTTAGTAATATAATCAGATAATAGCAGAAAACTAATATACCTATATTAGTTTATTTAGGTAGTCTGCTAGGTAGGAATAAAACACTTTATATATAAGGTTTCCATTTTCTATTTCATAAAAAATACCTAGGTAATAATTATCGCCTTATAATCAGCAGATTGAAGTGAAATCCCCTATAAGGTCCTAGAGAAAGGGAGTTAATGCCTTTATACTATTAAGAAGGTATATAACTCTGTTATTAGAGAGCTTTATATAGCTATATAAGAAAAGATATGCTTCTTAGGCAACTTGCTAGAAGACAGTTCCTTAGAAGGGCGTTGCTAAAAAAAGCATTTCCTCCTATAGCTAACTATAAAGATATAAAGCTGCTCCCTTCTTATGCTACTATAGTAAGAGATTTGCTTAATATAATACTACTTAAGCAGGAGGTGATAAATATGATAGGTTAGTTAGTAATAGAATCCTATGCTTTGATGCTATAGAGGAGCTTCTAAGCAAGTTCATTAGTTATTATGTTAATAGTTGCTCTATTATTAAATAGGGTTGCTAGCTAGTTATAAGTAAATATTCAGGCCCTTAGAAGATCCAAGGGGAGCATTTATAGATCTATAAGCTAGTTTACACTATGAGGACTATATTATTCTCGCTAGATCTATATATCTAGCGATTTCATATCGAGGCTATGAATAGCAATAATATTAATATTAGTTTCAGTTTTATTATCTAAGAAGTAGACTTAGCATACTCAAATACCTAGAAGAGTTTACTAGCATGGAGGAGCTATATCCTCAGCTATTAGATATTCTAGAGATATTAATCTTCGCCTGGACTATGAAGTAGATTAAGTAACTAGATGCTAGCAAAGCAGAAAACAGAAGATAGCTATAACTATAGCGAGTAAGTAGCTATAGGCAAGGGTTATGAACTATATCATTCTATAGCGGAGACCCTATCACTATACTATAGCTGCACTAGAACGATATATTTAGGAAATTAAGCATTCAAAGATAAGGAGGTTATTGATTTGCAAGTAGAGTGAGAAAGGCATAAGATTGAGACACTAGAGAATACTATATGGTTAATAATAGTGCTATTTATTAATTAATTGAACTGCTAGCTATTATATAGTAATATAGAAGAAAGATAAGAGATAAAAACCTGGATAGCAAGCTATATTAAAGAGGGTATAATAACCCTATCTATATATATAATAGTGCCTTGTGCTAATTAGGTGGTTAATATAAGTAGTATATAATTAGTTTAGGCATGCTATTAGTAGTAACTGCTCTATGTAGTGTGATATAAGCTGAGGTTCTATAATAGCTAGAGGTTGTTATTTATATACAAAGACTATAGGCTATAATTATAAAAACCTATGCATAGTGATTGCTATCTACTACCTCAGGTCCCTGAACCTATTTATAAGGATGTGATAGGTGTAGCCTTGCTAGAATATTAATCTATAGTTAGACTTAGAAGTATGCCTATAGTATATAATAGCTTGCAGTATATGATAGGATGGGCTGGTGTTATTTGCAATCTATATTAGTTAGATAATATTGAGATAATAGCGCAGATAAAGCAAGTGAGTTCTCCTAGTTACTTGGATTTATATACACTAAATAGTATAATATGCTCCCTTTATGCAATAGCTCCTTAAAGAGGCTAGCTAAGAAACTAATCTACTATTACTCCTTCCTGTATTAAGATAGATAGAGGATAATAATCTAGAATGCCTCGCTATAATATACTAGCTAACTAATATTCTAGATTAGGTGAGCAAGGAGGTTGATATTAACTAACTAGAAGATATCTATAACTAGCTATAGATTATTAGTTAGCCCATGCTACTATATTCGCTTTATTACTAGCGCCTCCTTAACCGCGAGATCATAATTATAGAGCAGCTGGACTTATACCTCAGGTGGATAGGTTACTGCACTGTTATTAAGCTACTGCTATGCTTTCTCCTTAATTAGAGGTTCTGGGAAAAATACTTATATCCTCATGGGGTGCTGCTCATCAGCATGGTGCATAAACATGCCCTCGGCTTTCTCTTCTCGTACGCAGCCCTCATGATGCATGAGAGCGACTTCCATATCCCATCGAGTGCTGAATAGCGTTAGTATATCAGGCCCACAAAAGGGGCCCGATTTTTCCCCTCACAACAACCAGTACTTCTAGCCACCTAGTTACCCCTGTGTTATCTAGTAGGGTACTTCCTTAAACCCAATATTACTAATTCTCATATAATAGGATCTAATAATTCTAATAATTCTAATGCCTCTATAAGCTCTGTGAAGTTATATATCTTTATATTACTACCTGAGGACCTCGCTATTGCCTATACTACTAACTATATGCTAGAAAGATATAATAGTGCTACTATTCAGCCCTGCGAACCCCTAGAGGTTAAGCCTGGCATCCCTAGGTACTTCATGCCCCTCGAGGTGCTATAGCAGCCTGCTGAGGTCTAGGTATTGCTAATAAAGCTATTAGACCTTTTGTTTGAATTCATACTAGCCTCCCTTATTAGCTAGTAGGGTAAGTAGATAAATATAGCACTAGCCTCCTTAAGGCTTAGCCTAGTGCCTAGGCACTCTTATAGTTATTATTAGAGGCTAATAACTTCAGATAAAGTCTACCTCTTCTTAGGCATTCTGATTTATATAGGATTATATCTCAAATTAAAAGTATTAAGATACTAGTCTACTTCCTAATAAAAAGGAGATCCTATCTATATCTTCACTCAATTTATCTCATAAGACTGCTTCTAGCTCCTCTCTGCTTGTGAGGGTTATAGCCTACAAAAGGCCGGGCCGGGGAAGGAAAGAGCAGTAGTAACATAGGGGGTAGTTATATTATAGAAGATAAGTTAGCCCTTCTAGCTACTTGTGCGTGCGGAGCCCCTTTTTAGGGCTCGGCTCGGCTCGGCTAACTAATGCGGTTAAACCTCAGCGGAGGCCCGGCGCTAGTTTAGCGCCAGCTCGGCGCTATAATCCTAATCTTTAGCGCTATAATCCTAATCCCTTATAATTACCCCTCCTCTAGAGGGCTTAGTCTCTAAGTCTAATAGTCTATAAAACTCCATAAAACTCCTATTTGCGCGGGGATTCGAACCCTCTATAGCGCTTCTAATTGGTTTATTTATATCGCTCGGGTCCGGGCCTTCGGGTCTTTTACCTAGTTATTGCAGCTTCGCTGGAGGCCCCCCGGGCGCTCGGCGGCTCTATCGTTATCTTCCGTACAGCCTCGGGTCTTATACCTATGCGCCGTCGGCTTCTATATAGCTTCGGGTCTTATACCTATACGCTAGCGGGCTGGCTTCTATATAGCTTCGGGTCTTATACCTACGTGCTATTAGCTTTGCTAGAGGCCCCCCGGGCGCTCGGCGGTCTATTATCTTCTATATAGCCTCAGGTCTTATACCTACGCGCTGTCGGCTTCTGCGCGGCTTCGGGTCTTTTACCTACGCGCTAGCGGGCTAGCTTCTTCTATATAGCCTCGAGTCTTATACCTATACGCTATTGGCTTCTGCGCGGCTTCGGGTCTTGCACCTACGCGCTAGCGGGCTAATTTCTTCTATATAGCCTTAGGTCTTATACCTACGCGCTATCAGCTAGCTTCTATATAGCCTCGGGTCTTATACCTATGCGCTATCGGCTTCTGCGCGGCTTCGGGTCTTATACCTATGCGCTAGCAGGCTTTGCCTACTAATACCCGAGGGCTCGGCAGTAGTAGTTTATTCGTCTTCCGATATATATAGCTCGAAAACGCCGTCCTCTGCGATCCATATGCCTCTCCTAGCCGGGATAGCTATAATAGCTTTAATACTTATGCGGGAGCTGCCCGGGCCTGCTGAGGGCCCGGCGACCTGCTAGTAGGAGCGGCACTAGTCGGTAGGGTAGCCCTTCTTATAGCACTCTTTATACTATAGATCGGCTTAGCAGTTAGCTTCGCAGTAGCCCGGCTTGCTGCATTTTTAGTATATGCTACCCGGGGCATCGGGGCTGCTGCGGTTAAAACGAGCCCTCTTCGGGGCTAGCTCGTTAGTAGCAGCTCGCGCTGGTAGCGCTGCGGGCTCTGCGAACCGCTCTATATATATATCCTATAGCCGCTCCGCGGCGGTGGCTACGGCGCGTAGCCGCTATATATCCGGAGGGTATTGCTATCTTCTATCGCTATTAGCTAATCGCGGGTTTAGGCTAGCATACCGTCTTCAGCAAGGGTTCCGCAAGAGTACGCCGGAGGGCGTTCGTATTCGCAGGCCCGGGTCTCGGTCTCAGGGATCTCGGGGACCGGCGTAGGGCGCGCGGATAGGGCCTGAATAAGCGCGTCGTTCTAGTCGGCTTGGCGCTGAACGGTTGCGATAAGTTCGGCAATGAGGGCTGCGTCAGGGCCCGTAGTTTTAGAAGCAAAATTTTCACTTAGCTCATCGGGCGCGGAGGCGGAGGCGCTAGCGACGCCTCAGCGGAGGCCCGATCTCGTACTGCTACTTATTCCGGAGCCGGCTGCCCGTGTGATTAGGTAGAACTTATCTAATTATGAGGGTTATAGCCTACAAAAGGCCGGGCTAGGGAAGGAAAGAGCAGTAGTAACATAGGGAGTAGTTATATTATAGAAGATAAGTTAGCCCTTCTAGCTACTTATGCGTGCGGAGCCCCTTTTTAGGGCTCGGCTCGGCTCGGCTAACTAATGCGGTTAAACCTCGGCGGAGGCCCGGCGCCGGTTCGGCGCCGGCTCGGCGCCGTAATCCTAATCCCTTACACTGCTATATCTAGATCTTTAACTCCATACTTATCCCTGAGCTATTAATAGTACCTCAAGGTGGGCTATTATTATAGGCTATAGTAGAGCTAGATGCTAAAGGTCTACTAATAAGTTAATAAGTAGTCTACTCACATCTAAGATGCTAGTAACTAGTTCTTCTAAGCTAGGTCTAACCTTACTATTAACAAGGCTATGGTCTGCTTCACAGGCTAGTTAGTAGAGACTATAATAATTCTAATAAAGCTGATCCCAAAGGGCTTTAAGATATAGGTGCTAGCACAAAAGGGATACTTCCTCTAGTAGCTCTAGCATATCCATAGCAATAGACCTTATAGACTTATGCTATAAGCCTAGCTAGCAGCAGGGGACTAGGAGGCCTAGAAGATAGCACTTATGCTAATGCAGTAGGTAGTTATATTATTACTTGCCCTCCTTCTATTAGCTATATACCACGTGTTTCTAGATAATCTATTTGCCTCTATAAAGCTCTTCTATGCCCTCTAGGCCCAGAATATTAGGGCTACTAGCACTTGCTAGAAAGATAGCAGCATTAACTAGGTCCTTATTGCTAAGAAGGAGACTGAAGGCAGAGGTCTGCTATAGGGCTGGATTTATGCAATCCCTACTGCAGATAGTTAAGTATAATATATAAATAGCTCTTAGCAATTATCTTTATACTAATCTATTTATTATTATAACTTCTAGGTTAACTAGCTCATATAGAAGGATAATGCCCTCATTCTCTTCCTCACTACGATCTTCTAAGAGACCTCTGAAGTCATAAGTAATTAATACTAGCCTGCAGAGGATACTATAGCAAAGAAGGCAGCCCGAGAGGTCTTTAGGCCTGAGGTTCAGAAGGATCTCCAGATTCTACTTGTAATTAATAAGTATAATCACTATATGAATAGCGTAGATACTAGTGACTAGATATAGTTATATTATAACTTTAGTTAACTAATTAGAAGAGGTGCCTAGCAGGTGATTGTTTGGAATTTCCTCCTTAAAGCAGTTATTATTGATATATACTTCCTCTAACTCTAGGACAGTCCAGACTAGCCCTAGATTCAGAACTAGTATGAATAGTAAAGATAGCTTTCTACCTAGCTAATTCAGAGGTTTAGACTATTAGCAGATAGTTGCTATAAGGGATATCCTCGTAGGGCTATAGACCAAAGGAATAAAGCAATTCTATAGCAATTATATAAGCAAGGGAGCAAAAAGCAGTCTTTGCTATATATAGGCTATAGTCTAGTATCCCAGATTAAAGAGAGGACTATGCTAAGTGAGGTAAGTAGTAGTAGTCACACTAGACTGCAGCAGCAGAAGTACATGAGGAAGGGCTGCCTTAAGTGTGATATAGCTATATATAACTCAGAGGATTATTAGTACTAGTTCTATATATAAAATCTCTAATTGATAGAAGTACTACTATGAATTATATTAATTAGTTGGAAAAAGGGGCCTGAAGTGCTCCGATTGGCGCTAACCCCGCATCACTTTGTACTGACGCCATTCAGCACTCGATGGGATAGCAAACGAGATGCACCTTATTCCTGAAGAGGTGCAGTGGGTGGCGTGGAGGGCTGCCGTTGGATAGCTATTAGCAGTTTCTTCTATCTACCCCTATATCAACTAATATTTCTACTATAGCAAGCTCCGCCTTAGCTAACTTAATAAGATCTACTTCTTCTAGAAGATACTACTCTATAGCTATATATCTCACTAGAATTAGTATAGCTCGTTCTTCTATAATAACTTTGTGCTACTAGCTAGCTTAACTATCTATATTACTATTATCCTAATAGCAATGTAGGTTAGTCTTGCTATAGAAAGCCTCTAAGATAACGCAGCCTTCTAGTTAGTATCCTATAGCTTTACTATCTTCCTAATAATAGGGCTGCTAGCTGCTGCTATTCTAATTATTATTATGTTCTGCTACTTGTTTATTATTAATTAGCTTGCTATGCGGAATTATAGCAGGAAGAGGTTAGCGTGGATGCAGGGTCCTTAACTTAGCAACCTTGTTAGTAACCTCCCTTAGTAAGGGGTTAGTAGCACGTTTAGTGGAATTAATAGCAAGCACGAAGTTTTTTCATAGCTGCCTGGATCCCTACTATATAAAGTCAGCTATACTAAGACCAAAATAGGAACTTCGTCCTCAAGGAAGGTTGTTGCATGAGGGGATGTGAATGGCTGCGCGGCTGAGCCGTGCCATCACTGTCACTGGGCGCCATCAGCAGAGGAGAGAGGCCCCAACTACTCCGCACTCATGGGAGCAGAAGACCGCGGGTTACTATCTCAGACAGGCGCCATAATCGGCTATAACTTATTTAACCCGTTTTGCCACAAGCCCAAGGTCCGTCCTCAACCCTTCCAAAACCCTTCGTAGCTATCAGTGCTAGTCGCGGGTATTAAAAGGGCCTTGGTACGGACCGCTGGCAAACACCCTGCGTGGGTGTCTTCCTTATGTCAGGCGCCTGAGACTATGCCAATCACTCATGCCTGAGGGTTGGCGGGTCTAGTAGGCGCCCTTGGCATATCAGAAGTAGTCATCTTTATAGCGAATAGTCTACTTCAATCCTGGCTTCTCAATGAGGCGTATAATGCTATATAATAACCCTAGCTTATATATTATGATTTGCCTAGTAATAATAGGCCTATTACCCCTATATGAGTTGCTTTAGAAAGAAGCTAGGTAGAGTTTAACTCCAGGCAGTAATATAGCAATAATATCCAAATAACTAATACTACCTACTCAGATATTCCCAACCTCATCAGGCTAGCCTGGATATCTTCTTCTATATTATATAACCTATCTATATATCGCAAAGCTTTCTCTTGGACTATATCTAAGTATGGCTATGATAACTTCTTTTATATTTAGTATATCTTTGTTATAGGCTATTAGGATAGCTACTATTATTGCTTTGCTACTTATAGCATGCCCCTTCATCGCTAGGCTCCAGCCTAGCTAGCGAAATTCACGCGTAGATAGCCTTAATAATATCTATGATCCAGATAAACCTCAATTCGAGTGAGAAGTCTTGCTTACTAGACATAGTTCTCAACTGACTCTCTTCACAGAATTATCGCTATCCATGGCCTAGGTGCATATCCAGATCACACTTAGGAGGGCAAACCAATCAACAAAGATCAGACCAAGGTTCACCTCCTCCGATGTTTGCTCCCAAAGGCTTTCCTAACTATAAGAATTCTATCCTTTTCTTATAATTCCAACTAGCTAGTGGATACCCCCGAGAAGATAGCATAGCAAATTAGCTACAAATTAGCAGAGGAACTCGCTAAACATCGAGGCGAAGCGTTACGCCTCCCCATTATCTTCATTAGGCATAGCTATAGCAGCATCGTTACCAAAGAGGTATGATTATTATTCAATATTATGTTCTTGTTATATTATAACATGCTACAGGCCCTCTGCGCGTCGAACCCGTCTCCAAAGACGCTAGAGGACACGTCCAGCATCATCTTTCTTAGAACCCCTCACCAAGGGTTATTACTATCAACTGCGGGAGCTCTGCTTAGCAAGCTAACTAGCTCCCTCAGTTCTAATACAACTTTGCTCCTATCTTTGCAAGGTAATCACAATCAGCTTGCAGACCTAGAAGATCGTTTTTGCTATATTCTTAGCAATCAGAAGATTATATCGTTCTATGAGATAAAGTCTATATATTATCTAGGTCTTGCTATTAGCTATATGAGTATGCCTATCATCTTCTGCTACTTTTCCTAATTCCTAAGTAGATTATTAATAGAGACTTAGCTGGGGGCTTTTTAAGAAACCCAGTTAGTATTAATATAAGTTATTCTAGGCTAAATAAGTTTAGCAGCCCTAAGGATCCTAGATTTTAAGTACTTAAGACTGCTATTAAAGAATTCCAAGCTAAGCCCCTTATTAAGCAAGCAGATAACTTCTTACTTAAGGAGCACTATAATAGTGAAAAGCTTAAGATCAAGAGGCTATTGGGAAAGGAACTATGAATAGACTAATACTATATTAATCTTTCTATTATAGAGCAGGTCTAGAAGGATAGATTATTATGAGATAAGCTGGAAGCTAAAGACTCAGAGTTAAAGTCCTCTCCTTTCTCGCTTCCTACCTAACTAAGGGCTAAGATACTAGTAGATCATAGTTAAGTCTTATTAGAAGACCTTTTTACTTAATATAGAGGATCTAATAGGATAGAAATCTCACCTAGGAGGGTCTTAATTCGCAGACGCGCTAGGGTGGGTAAGACTACCCTGTGTAAGAAGATAGTGAATGCTTTTATTAGCAGCAGTATGTAGTATAACTTATTTAACTATATGCTCTAGGTGCCTTTGAGGAACTTGAAGGAGCAACTAGCCCCTAGGTATAACCTCGAGAAGTTCTTCTTTAATAAGTTCTTTTAGCATTAAGGAAACAACTCGGGCAAGCTGTTTGTTGATAAGACTATTAAGGCGCTGAGGCATAATTAAATGTTATTTATCCTCAATAGTTAGGATGAAGTGGATTGCATTGCAACTGCTAGCTCTGATATATCTAGTTTTCTGCTCGAACTACTCTATTAGCCTAATATTATTATCACTTCGCAGCCTTCTGCTAGTATTCCTTTTCTAGATCAGCAGCTAATTGACCTGGAGCTGGAAATAATTGGATTTAGCCTGACTTAAGTGGATGAGTATATTGAAAAACGCATAACAAAAATGATACTAAGAAGGTGGATGAAATCAAGACTTTCCTTCAAAGCCACGAGCTTGTTAGAAGTCTGGTTAGAATACTAATATAGCTAGATGCTCTCTGCTACTCAGCGCTGCCGCAAGTGCAAGTCACTTGGCAAGTAATACAAGCCAATCGGCCAAGTTGACACCATCGCCACCACCCAAGTAAGCAATTTCACACCCCTCGATTGAATTGTTAAACTTGATATCTTATATATAAATAGCTAACTAATAGGAGGCTATATATTAGCTCTAGCCCCACTTATATGGGTATATGAGGGCATGTAAGGGCATATGAGGGCATACGTGAGGGCATATTATAGGTAGAGTAGGGGCTATAGGAATTGACTTGACTAACTTGCAAGTTAGCCAATAATCAAAGCCTAAGGGGAAGAAATACCAAGTTGACAAGTATAGGGGTCAAAATTGACTTGCTTGCACTTGCGGCAGCGCTGCTGCTACTGCTGGGATGATTTTAATAGCAACTGAGAAAATAGGCTAGAGACTATGACCACGCTATACGAGGCGATATAAATAAGTTTGTGGAAAAAGGATATTTAGCAACTTGAAAAAAGCATGCGGGGGAAAGAATTGAATCAACCGACTTGGATTCTGCTAGTCAATATAATATCAAAATACACGTCAAGGCTGAGGCTAATTTTCTTGAGCACCTTGCTTTCCCTAGGTTAGTTGCTGACAAATTGGAGTTCGAGTCCGAGTACTGAGATAAGATCAATGAACATACAACCAGCGGCTCAGATCTTATTCTTGATAAAACCCTGCCATAACTATCATTCCTACGAAGCTCAGACCTATCAGCTGAGCATTTCCACCAGAGCTATCATTTCATCCACCTAAGATTTCAAGAATATTTTGCTGCATAGCACTTGGTGCAACACTGGAATTGCTAACAATCTTTCAAAGAGTACCTATTTAGTCAGAAGAGTAATATGGATATAACTCCTGTCGACTTTCTCAATAAGCATAAATATAACGCATATTATGATATTATATAGCGTTTTGTTGCTAGGTTGTTAGATAAAGAGAAGAATGCAAGCAATTTCTTCAAGGAAATTGAAAAAGAGCTAATTAATATACTAGAGCCTACTCACCAGAGGCTAGTCATGCACTGCTTGAGCGAAGCGCTTAACTTGCTATTTCAGATTTGAGCACATAGGGAAGAAAGGCTCTTGAACTAGGTGTTATTTAAAAGGGACTTCATAGGATCATCAACCTTTGCACGAGAATCAGAGCTTCTAGAAGAGGTATTAGATAGCGCCTTAACTAGTTCTAGAGATAAATAGGCTATCTTATCTGCTTTATAGGGTTCTCAAAGGCAGCTATTAGAAATAAATATAGCTGCCCTTGTGGGACTCTTTAAGGATGAGGATAGCTATATATAATATTCTGCTGCTAAAGCTCTAGGTAACTAGTTAATATTATTAGATATAACTATAGCTGCCCTTATAGAACTCTTAAAGGATGAGAAAAGCATTATATGAGAATCCGCTGCTAATGCTCTAGGTAACTAGTTAATATTATTAGAAATAACTATAACCGCCCTTTTAGGACTCCTTAAGGATGAGCACTGGAGTGTATGATCTTCTTCTTCTGATGCTCTAGGCAACTAGTTAATATTATTAGATATGATTATAGCTGCCCTTATAGAACTCTTTGAGGATAAGGATAGCGATATATAATCTTATGCTGCTCAAGTCCTAGGCAACTAGTTGGTATTATTAGATATAACTATAACTGCCCTCATAGAACTCTTTAAGGATGAGAACTAGAGCGTATAATCTTCTGCTGCTAGAGCCCTAGGTAACTAGTTAATATTATTAGATATAACCATAGCTGCCCTCGTAGAACTCTGGAAGGATGAGGATAGCTATATATAGGAGTCCGCCTCTAATGCCCTAGGCAACCAGTCGAAATTATTAGATAAGATACTTAATATACTAGGACTAACTATTCAGCTTAAGGGAAGTAATCAATTAGCACTATATAAGTTTAATCGTTCTCATAAAGTAGAGGCCTTCTATAAGAGCTTTTTATAGCGCAGCTTCAAAGAGCATTTCAGTCTTTCTGCTAATAGAGATATTTATATTATTAACTAGGCATCTAGACTTAGAGAGGCAACCTTATAAGATCAAAGTTAATTTCAGGTATTAATTAGGAGGGTGCAAATCAAGCTGGAGAAGGCTAGTAATTCAGCTCTCTAGACTAGTCTTAGCAGATAGAATTAAGACAAGGTCTAGAATAGATGATCTTATAAGGGATTACTAATTCCGCCGCTGCCCACCAGGGCGGCACACGGCAAGAGCAGAAGAACTTAGGGGCATTTGAGGAAAGCGTTTATTAACTTATTGAAGTGAAGGGTGGGTGAAGATCTCCCAGAACCAAAGGAATTCTAGTATTTAAGTCACACCCCAGGTATATAGCATGGTTTTCTCAGTATTCACGTTATAGTGAGGATAGTTTATAGATCACTCCCCTTACTAATCCTAAGTATTTATTTTTATTAATTCTAGATATAATTATCAACATTATTCTATTTACTAATATTAGAGCTAGGCTTAGATCGTTCTATAAGACATATATTATATAGCGCTAATATAAGGCTCCACGGGAAGCTCAAAAGGCAGCTCTGCAGGCAGCTCCGCATCTTAGTATTATTATAGCAAGAGTAAAATAGTTCTATAGAACGTTAGACTGCATAGCACTATACGTTATTAATAGAATATACTAGGGGATCAAGGGCACTACTATTTTTAGCTTCGCCAGCGCTAGGCTGCAAAGGCGACTCTAGCTATAAGAGCAAGTCTAAGTCCCACTATTAGCCTAATATATAGACCTGAGATTATCCTGTGGTTAGAGCTTTGCGCCTTTGAATAACGTGTTGTCAGGGTGATAACCGTCTGGATATAATAGCTAAGCAAAATGGCGTCTAGGTACCTGCCGAAGTAATGCCTGAAGAGGGGGAGGACTTCAAGGACGCCAGAGACTAGGAGGGGACTATAGTTAGGGCGGCTGAGAGCGATGCTTCTAGTGTAGCGTTATCAAATAGTTAAATACTGCCTATATATCAGTAGTATATTATCTGCAAAAGTTATTATAGCTATATATATAGAAAGCGGATCCTTCTGCGCAACTAAAAGATATTATTAAAACTAAGTAAGCTTTTGAACTTCTTTCGGAATAATTAGGACTAGTAATAAATATGCTAGTATCTAGCATAGGTATAGGCTAGCTACGCCCTCTGCTATATGCGCCTGGAGTTGCTATTATTAATAACAGGCCGGGTCCGCAGGCGCCCGAGACCTACTGCTGCTGAGATACTATCGACTAGGGAAAATTCGAGACTAGCTGAGGTGCCCTATTACTAGCTTGGTAGCGCGGCCCTATTATTAGTAGGCGGGTTCAGCTGGCTATTAGTATAGGGTCTCAGGTGCTAGCTAGGTTACTAGTAGGAGAGGGTTGCTATCACAAACGGGTTCGGTGCAGAGTAAAAGAGTCAGTATAGATAAGTACAAAGTCGTAACGTTTATTCTTCTCTAATCCTCTAGTCTACTATATAAGGGTATATAAGGATTAGAGGACTTATCTAGGGAGCTACCTAGTACCCCCTACCTATAGACTTCCTTAGAATAGCCCGTTACCTAGGGTGCTACTAGTATTCCCCTTCTATAGACTCCTAGCATAGCTTATTATCCGAGGCGCTACCTAGTATCCTCCTTCTATAGACCCCTATAGGGTAGTCTAATAAGTCTAGGAAGTCCTTTCCCCTATAATCTCTTCTAAGCTCGTGATATAATCCCCCCTCTCTAAACTAGTCTATCCTTAGACTAGGCTACTCTATAGTTATCTAGAGGGTACCTAGTACCTACCTAGTTACTTCTTATAAGCCTTCCTAGTTTATAGTTTATATAGGTCTAGAATTCAGCATCCCTAGGTCTAGCTATATAACTCTTCCTTAAATAGCTAGGTAGCTTAGAGGAGTAGTTAGCTAGTAGTAAGGTATATTATCCTCTACCCTAGCTACTCTTATAGCTCTATACCTAGGTATTAAGGGACTTCATAGTTTAGAGAAGCTTAGAGGAGCAGTTAGCTAGTAGTAAGGCATCTATCCTCTACCCTAGCTACTCTTATAGCTTTCTATATAAAAAGAAAAGTAATTAGAAGCGCTTAGAGGAGTAGTTAGCTAGTAGTAGGGTATCTATCCTCTACCCTAGCTACTCTTATAGCTCTCTATCTAAAAGGTCTAGGGCTACCTAGTAGTTATCTAGATACCTATAGCTAAACTCCCTCGCGAGGGTTATTCCTTCCTTTGCAGGATTGCGCTAAAACGTGTTATTATTCGGGCTTGTTTTTATTGCTTTGAATTCGCCCTCTAAATTATTATATTTTCTGCTTATTATTATATTCTTAGTAGCTTTATAGGGGTAATAAAGATATTCTCCCTCTAGGCGTAAAAGCGTTCGTTATTATTATATAGGGGTTTGCTAGTCTTTATCTAGTAGTTATCTAGTACCTCCCTATTTATAATAGGGTTAAATAAAGTTAAATAATATAATAATCTAGGGATTATCCTCCTTTTAGCTATATAGAAAGCTAACTTTAGTATTAAGTCGAAAAAGTATAAATATTATTTAAAATTTCGCCCTATTTAAAATCCTTCCTCTTATTTCTTTAGATTTATAATACTAATAAGTCGCTATTAATCCCCCGCTCCCCTATTGTTAACTTTATCTTAATTATTATATAATAAATCTATTATTATATCTTCCGTTGCTAATAACGCTACTCCCTTTCCTGCTAATACGCTAGATACTTCCTATATCCTAATAATAAGTAAGCTCCGGGGGTGCTCCTGCTGCTGCTACCTTCTAGCGTAGGCGAAGTAAGAGCCCCCTAAGGGCGATATCCCTGAAATCAAGCTCCTCGCGAGCTTAATTATCTATTTTAAGAGCGATAGTAAGTATCTAGTCCTTAGCTAGTACTTATCTAGTGCTTTACTAGCTTTTAGCCTTAGAATTTATCTAATTTATATAATTTTAGACGCCTTAACTAAATATTAGTATTATACTAAAATAGGTAATAGAAAAGCTTATATTAATATAAGTTTTATATATTATTTTCTAGTCCTTAGCTACTAACTCCCCCTAGCCTACTTATTATATAATAAGTATTATTAATAAGCTTAAGCGCCTTATAGACGAGGGTAGTACTAAGCCCGATATTTTATCCTAGTATAATAAGAATAAGATAGGTTACCTAGTACCTCTCTAGTGCGTTACTATTAGTATCTAATTATGCTTAGGAGGAGATCCTCGCTACCTAGCTCGTAGTAAAGAAGGCCCTCTAGGCTAAAAAGAATAATACTAATATTATACCTGAGAAGCATAAGGTAGAGGAGGCTAAGATCTCTATAGAGATAGAGGACCGCTAGGTAGCTACCTTAGAAGAGGCTACTACCTACTAGTAGTACCTCTCTAAGGAGGTAGAGAAATAGACTAAGTTATTATATAAGTAGTATAAAGAGCTTTGCTATTACTACTCTAAGATAGAGTAGTTTACTAAGTATTAAGCAGAGGCATAGGAGTTGCAGGCTATATACGCTTAGGAGTCGATCGATTCTTATAATAAAGTCATAAGTCCCTATAAGCCCTGCTAGTACCTCCCTAGTACTTATCTAGTCGATTTATAACTTTTTTAGAATCACGAGGTTATTACTACTAACTCTAGTAGCGAGGATAATAGCTCTAATAAGATAGGCGCTAGCGCCTAGTAGATTTAAGAATTTCAGGAGCGCCCCTAGTAGGCTGCTAATAATCTCTAGGTAGTATTTAGTTGCTTTTGGGCATTTTTTTATCTTTTTCTATCTTATTAGTAGCCTTCAGGCGTTTTCATTTTCTCGCCTCGTTAGGGGGCCTTCGGGCTAAATAAATTGAAATACCTAGCTAGCGTGCCTAGTTTCTAACTACTTACTAGTTACCTATTGAATTATATAGGGATCGTAATATTTCTACTTGTAATTTAGCTTTATAGTCGTTTTATAAATCAATAGATACGTTATATTGCAGTTCCTATGAATTATCTAGTTCACTATAGCCCTTCTATTTGATAAGGTACTAATAGTTCTATCTAGGGCCCCTATAGGTAATGATATAGTCTACTATATAGATATTATCGTTATTATTATTAATTAGGATTTCTCGTAGTAGGACGGCTAAGCTAAAAAAGGGTTCTAATTATATAGGCGTGAAAACATTATGAATTTAGTAGTTTTTATCTATTTATAGCTTATATACTTATCCCCTATTAATTACCTATTAGATCCTAAATAGGCCTAGGTATTTATTAGAAAGTTTCTAAGAAGGCTGCCTTTACTTAATATTTTTAGTTAAAAGTAATATAAGGTCTCTTATAGCGAAAGTAATAGGGGTCCTTCTCTAATTATAGAACTTGCTATATATTTTATTATATTTATAAAGCAGGTTAGTAACGGTTAACCTCTAGGTGAGTAGACCCTGAACTCTGTCGTATGCTACTAGGACTACTGAGACCTTTTGTTAGGGTTCGATATTATTAGGTCTGCGGGGAGAATATCCTATTAGTAGTTCAGCAGGTAGTATCTTAGTAGCCTCATAGTAGGAGTTATTATAAATAAATTAAGCTAGGTCGAGCTATATTACCTAATTATCTTAGTTGATATTATAGAAAGCTCATAAAAAGTACTTAATGCTCTGATTTTAGCGTTCTATTTAGCTATTAGTCTAGGGGTAAAAGGTAGTACTGAGTTTCCTCCTGATAACTAGTAGGTAGCATACTTCCCCCTAAAAATTACTAGTAAATAGCGATCCTTAGTCGGATATAATAGCTTCTAGGAGCCCGAATATAAGGAAAACATATTTAGTAAGTAGTATAGCTAGCCTATTAGCTATAAGTAACTCCCTAGTAGGGATATATAGGGAGTATTTCATAAATCGGTTGATAATAACGAGAATGCTATTATAAGGCTTATTCCCTGCTATGAGGGATAGTAGTAATTTAGTGATAAAGTTAATCGATATTTATTAAAACGGCCGGGTAGGTACTAGTAGGGGTATAAGTTCGCTATATAGGAGGTAGTATCTCGGTTTTATATACTAATATATTATATATATCTTAATATATTCCTTTATATCACTCTTCTATAAATTCTAGAAAAACGACTTCCTAATCCTCTTTAATATCTTAATAACCCCCTAGTAACCTCCGGATAGTTTATTATAGAATGCTCTTAGGACTTCTTTCTAAAGCAGATAGTTATTAGGAATATATAAGCCCCTATAGTATCATAGGGTACTAGTATTATCTAGTGACTACCTTATCCCTCGTTATTCCTACTCCTTATTAATATAAAAGGGGTCTTTCTATTAGGCTTCCTTAACTTAGTCCTAAAGCGAGAGTATAAGTTATTTAGGGGAGGTATTCAACGGTTAAGTATCTTATTATTACTTAGTGCCTACCCTCTAGATAGTAGGTTAGTTAAACTATTATAGAAAGTCCTATAGGAGCAAGTCTCTAGCTTCCTCGATCTCTATATCCTCAGGGGTATAATCAAGTCTTTGCGAGAGGCTATTAGCTAGGTTATAGCAACCTAGCTAGTACTCGATTTCGAAGTCGAATATCAATAGGTCCTATAGTAGCTATGCCTAATAGCTATTAAGCGTCTTCTTATTAGCGAGGTACTAGTAACCTAGGTAGTTAGTAATAAACTAGATATAGTGCTAAGAGTAAAGCAAATAGTGCTACTACCTCACTAATACCTCCCTAATAGCTAGTAGCTCTGCTTCTAGCGTGCTATACCGCAGTTGCACGCCCTTAAGCTTCTGAGATATGAACGCTACTAGTCTCTATATATCCCCCTCTAGCTAGCTTAATATCGCCCCTATTATAAAATCCGATATATTAGTTTCAATACGAATTAGAAGCATAGGGTCGAAGTATTATAAAATAGGTGCTTCTATAAATAAAGCGCGGAGCTAATAGAAAGCAACTAGTACCCCACTAGTTATAACTAGTTATCCTTTAGCTATATTAGCAAGTTAGTTAGTAAGTAGGCTATAGATTTTAGAGTAATTCTTAATAAATCTCCTATAAAACCCTATAAATCCTAGAAATTACTAAATTTATTATATTATAATAGGTACTAGCTACTTAGCGATTACCTAGACCCTCTCCTATTCTATAGCAATACTATCTAATAAAACTATAAACCTAAGAAAGTCGATCTATTCCTTATGGAATTCGTACTTATTAGGGTTCGCATAGAGGCTATTAGCTCCTAACCGGGTGAGTACCTGCCTCACTACCTCTATATAGAATTCTATATCGTTAGTAAATATCAAAATATTATCTAAATATATAATATAAATAATATTAACTAGGCCTATAAGTAACTTATTAATAAATATTTAGAAGGTAGCAGGTGTATTAACGAGCCTAAATAGTATAATATAATATTCGTAGTAACTATATCGCATGCAGAATGCTATCTTCTACTTATCTCCCCCTTAGATCCTCATCTAGTAGTAGGCATCTTTGAGGTTAAGCTTTATAAAGTACTTCGCTTAGGAGAGCTAATTAAGGATTTTATTAATTAAGGGGAGAGGGGTATAGTTCTTAGTAGTTACCTAGTTAAATCCCTAGTAGTCTATATATAACCTTAACTTACCCCCCTTCTTTAGAATAAATAGGATTAGTACCCCTACTAGACTTATTAATAAGTAAATCTATCCCTTTTATAGGGCCTTATAGATATAATCCCTTAACTCCTCTAACTCCTTTTTAGCTAGGGGGTAGATTAGTCTAAATAGGGGCTCGGTCCTAGGCTCTAGGTTAATAGAGTAGCTCCTAGTAGTTCCGAACTCCGGGGTAGTTCCTACTAGGTTAATATTAAATACCTTTTTAAAATCCTAGTACTCTAGTAAGATCTTTAGTTTAATATCCTTAATATCCTCAGGTTCCTAGTTATACTCCTAGTAAGTAGTAGTTAATATCTAGTTAATCCGTAGTACCCCTATAAATACTACTCTTGCTTCGTTTTTAATATACCTAAGCTCTTTTCTAGTTATAATAGGGCGAATACTCTTCTTATATAGGGGAAAGGTCTAGCCTAACTCCTTCTAATTAATATTAGGGCACTCTAATATATACTAAGGGATCCCTAAGATAGTATTATAGCTATTACTATCACTAATCTTAAAGTGATATATAACTATCCGCTAGATGCCTATACTATTAGTTATTCGGGTGACTAACTTCTATATACTATAGTTAGGTCCCTTAGATACCTATATTCCCCTTATAGGTTCTAAGTTATTAGCTTCTAGTTAGGCATTGATTATAACCCTCTAGTCTATAATATTCTCATCAGCTCTATAATTAATAAGCATAGTACTAGTCTTCTAGCTACCTGCAACCCAGACCTATATTATCGTTTCGAAGCGATATAGCTAGTTGCTATCCTACTAAACCGTCCATATAGTCACCCGGTTCTCCTCTAGTTATTCGCTAGGCATAGTTTGCCTTTATAGCGGGTATAGCTATATTTCTTATAGAATAGGCACCTTAGTGAGATATAGCCTTTCCTATTATAACTATAATAGATAGTTTCCCTCCTAGTATCCTATAACAAGTCCTTAGTAGGCTCCTAGTAGGTACTAGTATAGCTACGGTCCCCCCTTATAATCTCAGTCCGTTCTTCTGGATTAGTAGCTTAGCCCTCTAGTTATTATCCCTTATAATTAGTCCTCTAGTCCCTTAATAGTAGCCTATATACTTATATATTAATTATAAGTTTAGCATTCCTAGCCCTTATATTAAGTTCGAGCTGCGATTTTAGTAATCTATTCGCTATAATATAGTATTAGAGCTTAGGGTCTAACCTAGCTATTATATTAGCTACCCGGATCTCCTCTAGTTATTAGTAGGAGCTCTCTGCCTTAATCCCTTTATAGTAATTAATAAAGTTCTAGTATAACTATCCTAGTTGCTAGTATACCTATTTAAGCTAAGTTTATATACTAAGGATCCTAGACCCCTTATTAGCTATGCTATTAGTTAAGTAGTCCTCTATTATTATCTAAGTAATATTCTTCGCCTTATTATTATATCTAATAGAAAGGTATAAGGTCTATCGCTTTACTACTAATCCTTCTAGGCACCTAGTAGTATATAATACCTTCTTAAGGTCTAAAGTAATCTTATTTATTTCGAATCGCGCATCGAGGTTAAATATGAATTAATTATAGTTAGTCTAGGTGCCCCCTTTATATCTAAGCATCGGGAGGTGCTTCCCCTAAAGTTCCGACTAGTACTTCTTCGCCTCGGGGTTGCTACTAATAACTACCTAGTAGGTAATAGGGTTATCTATTAGGATTAATAGTTAGCTAGCTCTTAAGGCCTTAAGATATTCTTATTTATGCTTTAGTTAACTCTTCTTTTCTTCCTCCTCGATAAGACGATCTAATTCAGCCTCTATTAATTAATTAACTAGTTCCTTACTAATACTCTCTTCGTTATTCTAATTAATAGGTATCTTATCCTAAGTTTAGCTATTTAGTAGCTCCCGTCTAGCAGGGGATCTTATCTCCCTAGTAGACCTATAGGTAGGCATCGTTATTATATATAGCACTACTCTAATAGTCTATACCCCTATTAGTATAAGTAAGAGAGAAGAATATATTATAAATAGGTTCGGTATAGAATAAAAGAGTTAGTATAGATAAGTATAAAGTTATAACGTTTATCCTTCTCTAATCCTCTAGTCTACTATATAAAAGTGCATAAGAATTAGAGGACTTATCTAGGGAGCTACCTAGTACCCCCTACCTATAGACTTCCCTAGAATAGCCTATTACCCGGGGCGCTATTAGTATTCCCCTTCTACGGACTCCTAGCATAGCCTGTTATCCGAGGCGCTACCTAGTATCCTCCTTCTACAGACCCCTATAGGGTAGTCCGATAAGTCCGGTAAGTCCTTTCCCCTACGATCTCTTCCAGGCTCGTGACAGTTGCCTCGAGGGGTGCTACTAGTTATATAGCTAATATCTCCCTATTCTAATAGTAATAGTAGAGAAAGTATTCCATATTACTAATAGTTAGATACTTAGGCGCCCTATTACTAGCATCTCTATAGTAGGTATCTAGGTATCTACTATAGCTCGTTTTAAGTAGGCTGTTATTAGCAGCAGTAGGTCTCCAGGCGCCTATAGCATATGCTGCCCTAGCTAGATTAGGCGCGCCTATTACTAGCACTTCGCTTTGATCTAGGCGCTATCTAGGCGTTAACTAGGGGGCATGCTTTGATGCTCGCTTATTGAAATAGCTGGGAAAGAAATAGGGAAGATATCATATGGATATCTATAGTAGCGCTTGATATAAGCGATTAGAGAGTAGAAACAAGTAAAAATCGAGATTGGGATGTTCTTTAGTCCTACTAATCAAAGGCTGCTATTGTTAGTAGTCTGCTAAAAAGTGCGAGGTATGCTATCAGAAGGTATATCACCTATAAAGTCCTAGGAATCATAACTTTAATGTGCATATCTATGCATTTATAGTACTCTATACTCAGCCCCTTCTCCTCTAACTATTACTCTACGCTTAGCTTTCTTTAATTATCGCTAGCTAGCCTGATCTAATGTTCTAAGCGAAACCCCGTGTTTGATATGTATATGCTATTAAAACGCATCCAGTGTTAGGAACGTTGGGTTATCCTAGCATTAAGGATAGTTGCACTAAATGAGGTCGCTATGTTATATAGCGTGCTCCCGCTCTATTAGGTGCTAGTTATCAAAGTAGTGGTTTCTAATTATTAATTAGTAGTACGTAAATATGCATTCCTCAAGCAGAAGCCTCTTATTGCTAATATAATCTAGATACTAATTAGGATCTAAGAGCAAGGGGAAGGGTATTGGTTTAGGGAGGTCTTCTATAATATATAACTTCGCTTAAGAGTAGAGATAGAGATAGTCCTATTTAACTATCTCTCTCTTATTATAGAGCGCTACTATAAGATTAATAGCCTTGATCCTCTGCTAGAGTAATTCTTTGCTTAATAAGTTATGTAGCTAGTAGTAAGAACCTTAGCTAGTCAGGCTTGCTTAGGAATATATAGGTTAATCTCTAGCTTAGCTTACTCCTCCTCTTCCTTATTATAAGCTTACCTTTTAATATCCTACGTTAGGTAGTTATAGAAGTAGTACTTATAATACTCCTTGATAATATGCTATTTGTATTAAGCTACCTTTATCTATATTCTATTAGTAAGCATGCAGATCTTAGCCTCCTCCTCTCTACCCTATATATAGTAGTAGCTGCCTTTTAGCTTTATCTATTCTTGCTCTTACTCCTGAATATCTAGGTCTAGAGGCAAACTATCCCATACCTCCTATAGGACTATATCTTATATAGTATAAGAGTTATATATAAGGCTGATATATATAAAGAATTTATATAGGTAGTCTTTAGTCTCCTCCTCTAGGAATATATTCTATAAGTCGAACTAGATATTCTTATTAATATATATGCAATAGATAGTTATAAACTTAGGGTTATAGCATATTATCTAGTTATAGACTGCCTCAGATATATTTCCTAAATGCACTTATTAGTTATGCTATAGATATAAAATTAGTTATCTTACCTACTATTAGCAGTATTCCCCGCTCCTCTTTAAGCAAATCATAGCATCTAATGCTTCTTAAAACTAGTATCTAGACTCTATTATCCCATATTATCTCTTAACTCAGAATATAGTATAGCTTTATCTATAGATAGCTGCGCAGCGCGGATGCGTTGAAAGATAGGTATCTTGAGTATAGACTGCTTCTACCTCAAGGGGGTATATTAGGTAGGACCCCATGTCTTAGTCCCTAGTACTTAGGTTGCGCATATTAAACTCGGGGTGTTAAAGGCCTAGTTATGAAGAGCTAGCGCGATAATAGTATTAATAATGCAGAAGATGAGCTTCTTAATAGGTATAAAATAGAAGATCGTCCTACTACTTATTAGTCCCTAGGTAGCATAGAGCATGTTATTAATATATAGTCTTAGCTTGTTATCTGCCCCCTTGTGATGAATGAACTTGATAGCTATAGCTAGCATAGGCAGACCTATCATAGAGTGCTATATAATCATGAGGAGGATATCCTTATAGCATAGAGCCTTAGGATAACTACAGCCAATAGTACCCTGCAGAAGTAGCTAATCAAGCAGCAAAGAGCCCTTATCCTATGCCTCCTCGTCTCTGCCACTTTTAGTATTCTCTGGCTTAGGCTTATGCTCAGTCCTAATAGCTTTATGCCTAAATAGCTTATCCACAGAGCTATCTTTAGGTTTCATCCGCTTATTATGAATAAGCTCGCTAGACTATATGCTAGTAAAGCAGAGGATCTAGTAATAGCTAGCGAGATTGATACGCTATAGCTCTAGAGTAAATATGCTAGTGTTATATGCAATATTAAAGGTTAAGATCACTTATAGATTATTAATACTAAGAACTAGCTTTCTATTAATATTAGGGGCTTAATACTTAAAGCAGGGGATAATAATAGTATTATAGAACTAGAAAGGGATCTATGAGCGCATAGCAGTGGGTAGACTGGATATTATCACCTCTATACCTTATATACCTCTTTAATATTATTCCAGTCTATATAGCAACTAGTAGCACTAGTATAGAGCTACTAGAACTAGTAGATATATACCTTTGAAGAACCCTACGAGCGAATCTTTAACTATTTGCAGATGCGCAGGAGAAAGCTTATTATTATCTCTTAGGTCAGACTCTTAAGTGCCTATCGCTATTCTCTGAGGTTTTAGTTATTATATAACATTACTAGGCAAGTTAGATAACGAGGTTATATAGATGAATATTAGATAGCATAATATTTCTATTTGCCTAGCATGCCCCTGATATTGATATCTATCTCATCTGCATATTTCAGATGGATAAAGTAGATATCCTTGAGCTAGCTATATAGTGATATATATTAGGTAGCTAATAATAATACTAGCTAGTCTGCAGCTTTGCTCTATCTCTTATAATTAGCGAAACGCTTTAAGAAGTTAGCATTTATATTAGGTTATTCAGGGTAGGGCAGCATATTCAGAATAAACTTATTATCTAGTTGCTATGCAAGAGATGCAGGAAAGAGAATATAGCTGCTTATTAAGGTAAAGTAAGGGCGATACGGGGATAGAATGCTGCCTCTATTTATAGCGAGGGCGCATTATTATAGCGCGTTGGACCTGAGCACCTAGAGAAGCTAGAAATAGGTTTATCTAGGGAAAAGAAAATGCTATAATACTAAGCATCAAGAGAAAGGTTAGTTAGGCGCTTGGACCAAAATAGCAACATAGGCGACAACGCCTTAGCCAGGGTGGACAGCAGGGAGGGCGCAAAGCATGGTGCACGCTATGGAAGTATTTAATACCTGGCCTGTCCGCTCGCCCATGCCTCACTGCTAGCGCTGCGTAAAATGGCGACGCTTCCCGCCGGATTGGGCGGCCCCAGCAGCGCCTTGTCTGTTTAAGAAGTAATATTAGTTTTAGATATACTAACCTTTTATTTATTACCTTTAGTAATATTAATAATAAATCTATTCATAGGCTTATTAAGGTAAAATAGTTTCTTATCTAGGTCTCTAAAGAAGTTTGCTATATCGTTCTTATTATAGATAATATTTATCTTTCTATTATATAGATTCTCCGCAGCCTATTTAGTATTTCTACTATAGTTCTAGTAGTTAATAAGAAAGGTAGTAGCTAAGGCTCTAGCTATCTATATATAAAAAAGGAAAGAAGTAAGTTATTAAGGAGAGAAAGAAGCCTAGTAGTTTTAGTGATTATATACTTTAGACATTAGTCTAAACTAGACTATATTTCTTATTATAATAATAAGCTTTAGGTTATAGTATTATAGGATTATCTACTATTATACGTTAGGTATATACTCTGCCTCGTTAATAAAGATAGTACATAGTAACTATATCTTATCTTTACTTTTATTATAAATAGCTATATAGTTAGTAACTACGTATAGTATTATAATAATAAATCAGACTTAAGGTAGTACTATTATAACTAGTATATTTACTTTAGTAATAGCGTGGGTTTATTTATTTAAGGTTTATCTAGGCTTATCTTATAGCTCTATTAGTATCTTAAATATAATATCTCTATTATCTTTCGCCTTTTCTATTATGAATAAGTACTATATAGCTAAGGAGTCTAGATTTACTAAGGGGTATTTATAATCCTTCTAGTTATTAGCTATATTTATTAAGTTAGTTATTATAGGGACTATGCTATTAATATTAACTTAAAATCTATCTAGGTTATTATATTAATTATAGCTTATAATTACTATTATAGTAGGTTAGTAAGTATAGAAATAGTAAATACCATTAGGATTATTAAGTATAGTTTTTAATTTAGTAATAGTATTATTATAGAGCTTATTAGGGTATAGTAACTAGATTACCTTAATGGAGTTATTATTACTTATTGCTAAGGTAATCTTAAGTATAGCTAATATTTTTCTAGAACCTAGGCTACTACTAAATATAAGTAATTAAGCTAGGTAGTATTATAGCGTTATAGTTAGTATATTATATAGTAGTTAGAAAGTTAATTATTAAAGTTCTAATAGGTTTTAACAGATATTATAATATTAGGTAGTAGAGAACTATAATATAAAATACTAGATTATATTTTGCATACCCTTTTAGGCGCTATCGATATTCTAGAAATTGCTACTATCTCAGCTTTAACTATATCTTAAAGAATCTTAATATAGAGAGCTATTAGTATTAGCTAGTATAAGAAGCTATTACTAAATATAATACTAATTATCTACTTCAGCCTAATCTTATTATATAGGCAATTAATAATATTTTATTATCAAGGGAAAATAGCTAGTAGGACCTTAAAACCTAATAGCTATCCTTATTTATAGGGAACTTAGATAAGTAGATTATATCTATAGGTCCTTATAAAGGAGGAGGGATTTAGGTTACTAAGTAGGAGGGAGGGTTCTTATAAGCTAGTATAATAAGGCTAGTATTAGTAAGGGTTTATAATAGGGTATTAAGCTATTTATCCTTATCTATATAGATAGGGAAGAATTAGCGTATAAGGGACTGGATACCCAGACTGGGGAAGCTGGAGACGCCTCAGCTAGCATAGGCTAAAAGGATAGAGAGGCCTATAGGTCTAGGGTATAGAACCCTTATAGCAAAGTCTTAGCAAATACTTACTAAAGGCTAGAAATAAAGGATCTTAGAAGAAGTAAGTAAAAATAGTAAAATAATACTAATCCTACCTTTTAGATACTTCTATTATTAGTTTAACCTAACTATAGCTTATAGCACCTTTAATACCTTTATAATTCTTTTTCTTCTACTCTATTTTAGGAAGGTTAGTAATAATAATAATACTACGCACCTGAGTAACGCTTACTAATTAGGCTAAGAACCTATGCTTAATATTCGCTAAGAGCAGAGCAAAATAGCCTATATAAACCTATATAAGGAAACTAACCCTAGCGAGTAATTAGAGGATAACGCGAGCTAATAAGGGGAGGTAAGAAGCTATGCTTTAAGCGAGGCTAGGGACCCTGAGGAGAACGGGCTACCTATGCTAAATGCTTGCTATATAGATAATAAGTATATATAGGAAAATAGGGAATATAAGACCCGTTCCTATAGACTGGATAGGCTAATAGGCTAAACGTCTATAGCTATAGCTAATAGGCTAGCCTAAGCTAGAGGGCTAGATAAAGCAACTAGCTAAGTACTAATATAATAGATTATAATTATAATAGCTAACTAGCATAAGATAACTACTACTATATTAAGTAACTAAGCTCTTATTAAGCAATTACCTAAGGTTTATAAAAAACCCCTAAATTATAATATAGCACGCTTTACTAGTAAATCTACTAGTATAATAAGGGAAGATTAGCTTATTATAGTTAAAGAGGCTTATAAATACCGCCCTAGCTGCTCTAATAGCTAGTATATCTAATAGGCTTTGAGTATAATAGAGCATACCCTATAAATAGAATAGTAGAATTATTAGTAAATACTTATAGATAAGTTAGGGAATTAGATTAACCCTAAATAGGAAGACTTTAGAATTTTTATAAAAAGGTAGTATATTATACCTAAGCTCTAAGAGTAGAACTATTATAATATTTTAAGATAGTGCTATTAGAAGGATAATAAGAAACTAATTATATATTAGGCTTAATAAGAGTCTATTAACTAAATACTTAGCAAGCTAAGTATAGGTAATATAAAGGTGCACGCCTTCTTTTAGGGCTTTAATAGGATACTAAAGGATAAACTCTTTTAGTAGGATATTAACTATACTAATATATATACTATTACCCTATATATATAGAGATTATAGGAGATTATAAAAGGGAGATATATAGAAATATCTACTAGCTATTCTAAGTTATAAAAGTAATTATACTTAGGCTCTCTAGACTACCCTTATAAGAGCAGCTTATAACCCCCTAGGTTAATAGACTTAAGGGACTGCTACCTAGAGACCCTATCCTAGAATAACTACTTAGCAGACGCCCGCGCAACACCTAGTGCTAGTAGTATATCCTCTAACTCCTAGGGACCCTAATGCTATAACTATAGGAAATATAGCTATATCTCCCCTAACTATACTAAACCCTATATATAGCTAATAGGTAGTAACTAGAACCTAAACCTAAGATAGGGCAGGATAAGTATAATTATAATACTCTATATAACTAATACTAAAGACTTAGAAAACGAGTAGGTATAGATATAACCCTAAGGAGTACTATGCTAGAAATCACCTTAGTTCTAATACGATAGACTATTAAGGGATAGGTATTAGCACTCTAAGTATCTAGCAAAATTAAACTAGAGGTTAATATAGATACCTATATAGTAATAGATATTATATAAAAAGATCTTATTAAGAGGCTCTAACTAAAGGAGGCTATTAGTATTATAGCCCTTAAATTAGTAGATTTCTAGGGAAGGCTTATATCTATAAGTAAGGTCTACTAGCTTATATTCTTCCTTATAGATAGTTAGGGTTACTTATAGAAGATTCGCTAGGCTTTTATTATAAGCTCTCACTCCGAAGGAGCAGGAGATATCCTTCTATCTAACGACTTAATAGGATAGGAAGGTATCTATATAGATACCTATATATATACCTAGTTATATAAACCCCTCTCGCTTACTAAGCTAGAAGTAATTATCCAAGAGATTATAGAGAACGGTTAATAGGCTTATATTATATATCTAATAAGCGCTATAAGCTCTAATAAGAAGGATATAGAGTTCTTAAGCGAAGACTCGCTAGATAATAAGCAGGAGAAGAAGATTCCTAGGGAACTTTAAGACTTTGCTAACATTTTTAATAAGGAGAATGCAAAGAAAGTTCTAAAGCTAAAGGGAGCGGTATACTATATTAAACTAAAACCTAGCAAGGAACCCCTATATAGACCGATATACCTTATATTAATAGAGTAGTTATAAACGCTCGCTAAGTATATCTAGGATATAGAGGTAGCAGGCTATATACGCCGCTTAACTAGCTCTATAGGAGCACTAGTGCTATTTATATCTAAGAAGGATAGAAGCCTATAACTATATATAGACTATAGGAAATTAAACGAAATTATAATAAAGAACTATTATCCTCTGCTATTAATTAGCAAGCTTCTAGATAGACTCGCTAGAGTAAAGTTTATTTTGAAGATTAACTTAAGCGAGGTATATTACTAAATTATAATTAATAAAGCAGATAGGTAGAAAATAGCATTTAGAATATAATACGGGTACTTCGAGTATATTATAATGCTATTTAGGCTTATGAAAACCCTAGCAACTTTTTAAGCGTATATTTACTAAATACTTACTAACCTTTTAGATACTTACTATATTATATACCTAGATAATATTCTAATCTACTCAGATATAAGGGAATAGTATACTAAAAACCTCTATACTATGCTACGCTACCTAAGGGCTACCGAGCTATTTGCAAAACTAAAGAAGTATAACTTCTATAAGATAGAAGTGGATTTTCTAGGGTTCTATATTACCTAAGATAGTATTAGGATAGACCTAGATAGAGTCCGAGCGGTTACTAAATAGCTAGTGCCGAAGTCTTTTAGAGATATCTAAGTATTCCTTAGTTTCTATAACTTTTACTATAAGTTTATTATAAGATATTCTTATATTATAGCCCCTATAACTAGTATACTTAAGGGAAGCTAGAACGGCACGAAGTCGGGAGCCTTCGCCTAGACGGGGGAGATATAGACCGTATTTAAGATACTTCAGAGAGTATTTGCTAAAGCCCTAATACTAAGATACTATAACCTAGCATTAGAAACCAGGGTAGAGACTAATATATCTACTTAAGCAGCATCTAGCATGCTCTCATAGAAGCATAGCATAGTTTAGCACCTAGTAGCCTTCTAGTTAAAGAAGCTCTTAGATATAGAGAGGCGCTAGGCTATAGAGCAATAGGAACTCCTTATTATTATAAAAAGTTTAGATTACTAGGCGTAGTATTTATAAGGACTCCCTGAGAAATTCGTAATACTTATAGATTATATAGTATTAAAAGGAGTGCTTGCTATACTTATATAGGATATTTGCAGAAGACTCGCGCGATAGGTTTACTACCTATTAGCATTTAACTTTGAAATCTAGCATAAGCCGGGGGTTACTAACCCAGTAGTTAGACCATTATAACGCCCTAACTATATAATAGAAGATACTAAGGTAAATAATATACTTCCTACCCTTAGAAAGAAACTTAGGCTTATTAGCTAGCTTTTAGCAAATATTCACTAGCATATTGCTAAGCTTAAAGGAACTATAGCAGTTGCAAGAACTTATACCCGAGCCGTCTAGCGAAGCATATAAGAACCTTGCTAGAGAGCTAGCTCTAAGGTTAAGGGATCCTTACCCTCAAGTTAGTACTACCCTATGATAGGTACTAATAAGCTACTATATATAAGTATATATATTAGCGCTATTACCCGCATAAAAGCATATATAGGTATCACGCTAACTGCTCTACGAGAGAATAGCAATAGGCCAGAGGACTCAGGGGGAGCTAGGGTTACTATACCGGAATAGTATATCCTACGTACTATAATAAGGGAGCTTATTTAGGATGAAATAGCTTATATGCTATCTAGGCGTAGATCTCAAATAGATAGTTAGAGAACTATAGGCTAAAGACCCCTTCTATAGAGATATCGCAGCTAAGGTTCGCTAAAACGCTGGGGAATACTAAGGATACCGAGTTAATAAGAATAACATCCTTTAGTTCAGAAGAAGACTTATTATCCTAAAAGAGGGATCCCTCTGCTATAAAATCCTAAAGAACTACTATAATATACCTAGATTAGGGTATATAGGAGTAAATAAGATAGCTAAGCTAATCTTATAAAAGTTTTATTAGCTATATTTAATAGAGGACGTATAGCGATACGTCGCTAAGTACCCGCGCTACTAAGGGGTGCGCATACTATAGCATAAGCTATACGGACTACTATAAATACTAGAACTACTAGTATACCTATTCTAATAGATTTCTTTAGACTTCTTAACTAGCTTGCTAGAAAGTTGCTAAGATAACGGAGTTACTTATAATACGATCCTAAAAATTATATATTAGATAACTAAAGTAGTATAGTTCCTAGCGATAACTAAGCGACTAGACGCTGCGGGTTTAGCGAGGATCCTATATTAAGAGATCGAGTGCTAATATAGTATGCTAGAGGTTATTATTAGTAACTGAGATAAACTAATTACTAGCTAGTTCTAGCGAGACTAGACTAAGGCCTGAGATATAGAAGGGTATATCTCTATTACATAGTATCTATAGATAGATAGTTAGACCGAAAGAACGCACTATCCCTTAACTATATATCTTATAAAGTTTAGCGAAGGCTTATGCAACTAATAAGCAATATAACTAGTTAAGGCTGAATTTTTATATAATAATAGTAAATATACTACTATTAGCATATCCCTATTTAAGGCCCTTATAGGATATCACCCTCGAATAGTTAACTACTACTTACTAAATATAGAGATTAGGACCTAAGGGGTTAATAAAAGGCTTAAGAAGCTAATAGAGGTTTGCTAAAGAATAGCTAAGACCTAGTAATATATAACTAAAGTATAAGCTAAGAATGCGAATACTAGAAGAAAAGCGTAATTATATTATATTAGAGATATTATAAGACTCTTAATAAAGAACTTCCGTTTTATAAAAGGTTAGTAAAAGCTCGCCCTAAGATTTATTCCTATACTAGTTATAGAAGTTATAAGCTCTAATGCCTATAGAGTATAACTCCTGGAGAAGTATAGTAGAGCGTATAATATCTTCTCTATTGCTCTACTTAAGCTATAATATAGCTAAAAGCTTGCTAAGGGGTAGCTCCTAGACCTTAAAGAAGACCCTGAGGAATAGGAAGTTAAGGATATTATATTATAGAGAGAAGTACTAATAGGCTTCCTATATTTAGTTAAGTAGAAAGGCTAGCTAGTAGAGTATAATATCTAGGAGCCTGAAGAATACTTAGCAAACGCTTTGCAAATCCTCGCTAGATTTAAGAAATAGTAGTATAAGTTATATTATAAATAGGATAATAAGTAATATAGATTAATAAGAAAAGTTAATTAACTATAAGAAGGCTAAAAACGCTAAAGAGAAGACCCCCCCCCCCCCCTATAAAAGCAATGCAAACCCTATGGATATCTAACCTTATATTACTATAGAAGTCCACCGCACTCTCGCCGAAGTTTCGCTAGTATTACTACTTATTATTATTATTACTACCCTCGTTATTATTATTATTATCTTAGCTCTCCTCCTCAGAGCTATTGCTAGTAGTATTGCTATTACTACCCTAACTATCGCTCTCTATAGCTTTATCGGAGTCGCTATCCTCTATAGCTAAGGACTCGTCCTCTTCGCTATTATAAACCTTATATTACTAAGCTATTGCTAAAGTGTTACTAACCTTCTTCTAAGAATTTAGTTAAAGCGCGGGATTACTACTAATAACTTTAAAGATAGCAATAGGAGCTTAGTAATAAGTATTATAAAGCATATAGGAACCTTAGACCTTTAAAGGCTCCTATAAAGGAAGTATAGATATATAGATATTGCTCTTTAAAAGCTGCGTTATTAGGATATTAGCAAGCTTATTAAGAAAGGTAGCCTACTTAAAGATATAGGTCTTATTATATAAGTAAGTAGGGAGAGTATTATTAAGCTATATTATAATCTCTTTAATTAAAACCTTATCCTTAGCCTAGCAAGCTGCCTATAAATATATATTAGACTAATAAAAGGGCGAGACTAACTATAAGGTAAAACCTACCTCGAGCGAAACCTATAGATATACCTAGGTATATAAAGCTATACTCTCCTCAATACCTATAGCGAGGAGCTAGTTCTTATAGTTCTTAGAACTAGGCTTAAGACTAGCGGGGTTTACTAACTAGTTATAGAGGTATTAGAGAAGCTCCTGCCCCTGCTCTATAGCTATAAAGATATAGAAGATCTCGTGCTATTAATACTAGCTAGTAGCGATTGTATAGATATAATACTTAACCTAGTTCTAATAGAAATAAGTAGTATTAATAAGATAAGTAGGAATCTAGAAATAGGAAAAGTTAGCCTATACCTCTACCGAATAATCGCTAAACTTACCCTATAGCACTTAATACCGCGAACCCAGTATAACTTATATATATAATTACTATCGTAGTAATAGGTATAAATAACCTAGGCATTCTTAGGGAGCTATAGCGCGCAACTAACGCAGGGTTTGCTACTACCCGCCTAATTATGCTAACGGTTGCTACTACTAAGTTCGACCTCAGTAGGGCTATACTTAGCGAGGAGTCGGCTAATAAGGCTCTTAGCGCTCATAATATTCAAGGAAGTACTAAAAGATAGGGAGGGTCTATAAAGTCTTAATAAAGGGCTTAGATAATATAAAAATAGTGATTAAATAATATAGTATAATAAGGAGGGAAAAGAACTAACCCTAGGGCGGGAAAAAGCTATTATTTTATAGATAGCTAAAGAGACCTCGCTAAACTATTACAAAAGTAGATGCAACTTCGGATAGCAAAGAATAGCAATTACTTACTATAGCAGGTACTACCTACTAGGAGATAGATATAGTGAATTAGTAGCGATAGTTGCTATCCAACCTACTTAATAGCTTTATAATACGCCTATTTAGAAGGGGGATAATAGGATAAAAAACGAAGTTATTATAAGGGCATAGTATAAGAAGGTGCTTGCTAGATAAAGAGCGAATAGCAGGAGAACTAAAATAAAGCTACTATTAAAATAACTACCCTCTTTTAAAAGGAAATAATAGGATAAAAAACGAAGTTATTATAAGGGTATAGTATAAGAAAGTACTCGCTAAATAAAGGGCAAATAATAGGAGAATAAAAACGAAGTTATTATAAGGATAACTGCTCTTATTTGAAAGGAAATAATAGAATCCCTTTAGAATAGCCCGGATAGAGAGTATAAAAAGGCCTAAAAGGAGAGGAACTATGAGGAATAGGACTATAAGCCTAGCTATTATATCTACAACTCCAAGGGCTCTACTATCTTTTAGCGAATATTTAGCGAATAGATACTACGCTAGATTATAATAGTAATAAGTAAAGGACCGGGGCCTACCCCGGATAGCTAAGAAGGATAATAACGGAGGGCTGACCTGCAACACCCGATCTTATAGTAGGGACTACTATAATTAGAAGGGGGATAATTATAAGGAACTAGATACCTAGACTAGAGAAACTAGAGATACTTTAGCTAATATAGGCCGAAGGGATAGAGAGGCCTATAGGTCTAGGGTATAGAACCCTTATAGTAAAGACCTAGCGAATACTTATTAAAAGCTAGAAATAAAGGATCTTAGAAGAAGCAAGCAAAAGTTATATAATAATACCGATCCTACCTTTGAGGTGCTTCTGCTATTAGTTTGACCTGACCGTGGCTCTTAGCCCCTCGATACCTTTACAATAAGAAAGTCCAGAACTTAATATATTTTATAGGGCTTTATAGTTCTTAGTCATATTCATGCAAGTATTAGAATCTTGAGGGCTTGTTTTTTAAAATTCAATTTAGTTTTCAAGAGAGGAGAATGCCAAAAATAAGAATCAAACTTTAGGAATAATTTTCTAGTTGCATAATACCTTATATATCACTAATCTCAGATAAGACTGACCTCTAGCTACTATCTGCTAGCATAACCTCTTATAGTATTATACTCTTGAGGCCTATATATCTTATAAGAAAGTCTAGAAATAACGTTTTTAAAAACTAGAATCCATTAAAACTAGCTTACTAAAGTTATAGGAATTAGATCTCTACTAGAGGGAAAATTAGGCTGAGATATTACTATAGCAAAAGAGAGAGCCTCTCCAGGTTTAGGAAAGACTATATGAAGTTAATAAATAACATTATCTTAGATGCTATGAGAGATAAAGCACTTATATCTAGTTCTTTAATACTATTAAGAATAGTTAGGGCTAGAAAGTTGATTAACTTGCCCTCTATATAGATATAATAGATATTATGAAATAAAGGGAGAACTAGAAACAAGCTTTTAACTAGGTTACCTACTAAGTTAATGATTATAGGTAATATGCAGATCTTATAGCATAGCTTATATAGTTTTATCTATCTGAGTTAGCTAAGCTTTTTATAAATAAGGGATAATATAGTGATCTTTTTAAGGAGAGGCATATAAGATAGGATTCTAGCGAGTTATACTTAATTATATTGCTTATTCCTGAAGTGCTCCTCCCTCATGAAATTATAGTATATATCAAAGGCTTGTTATACTAGCTTATTACTAAGCGCTTATCAACCTTAGCTAGTGAATATGCTATAGTGAGTATCAACAACTTGCAGATGATGCATTTTCTAGTTATTATAAGCATAGACTAGCTAAGTGCTATAATATAATAAGAGGTAGTGGGTAGATAAAGCACCTGAGCTAATAGTTTTCTCAAAGTCTGAAAGATATAATATTATATTTAGGATAGCAAGATGCTAGGAGATATATTAGTAGTAAGAAAGTACTAATTAGTAGTTAGTAAGTGAAAATTTAAGAAGGTTAGAGAACGGAAGGTAGGTGGCAGTCTCCTTAATAACTTCGCCTGGGGCGTGCTTTATTATGCAGGACAATGCTATAGTAGCAGTAATAAGCATAGTATATTATGCTTTATCTCAGGCAATATAAGGAATTAAATAGCTACTTATACTAAAGGGGATATCTATAAAGGATAGTTCTTTTTCCAAACACGAGAATTGATGATATCCAGGCTGAAGCGCTCTGTGAAGCGCTTGCATTAGGCGTATAAACCAGCAGCTGGTTTAGTGCACCCCAGGCGGGCCTGTAGCAGCAATAAGAGCCACCTGTATGTAAAGCCTGTGTAGAGGAAGACTGCTGGGACAAGGAATGTCACTGCTGAATGTTGCTGAGATGTTTATGAGCAAGAGTAGAAGCCCTGAGTAACTATTTATTTGCAGACGAAGGTAAGGTATATTAGGTGAACAGCCGAGCCCCAAGAAAATTCAGCATGATAGTGGTCCAGAGGGAAAATCCACTATATATAGCGCTCTTGCTAAACTCGATTTGCAGGCCTGAACTCTCAACGCGCAACTTTATTATACTAACTGCTATAATTATGAAAATAGCAATAGATAATGGGATGCATATCCCAATAAATAATAACACCCTTCCCCACGGGTGCAGCACCTGTTTCACTTATAGCACTATGATATATATAATAACTATAGGGCTCACAAACATGAGATTAGTAATAATCATAGTATTAAAGTTAATGCCTTTGATAACATCAAGAGCCTTGTTCAAGGGCGCAAAATCAAGTCTGCCTACTAAGGTCCCTATATTTTCAGGAACATTATGAATATAGAAATACTAACTGCTAAGGTTATAATATCTAAAGCATGCTTCTTAGAACCCTAGACTGAAATTAGCTAATAAGCTAAAGCTATAGCTACAAAGGAGATAGGATAATATACTATTGAACTGCTATATATGAGAAGAGCCTGCATAATGCTAGATATACCTACCTAGATAGTGAAAATGCTATTATTATAAAGCGTTTCTGCCTTCTAAAGGAATATACCCAGCCCCAGGTAAGCAGCAAGGGCTAGCATAGCAATAAGTAAAAGAAAAATCCTGATTCTTATTATTAGAGATAAGCACCCTATTTGCTAACTAAACTATCCTATTGCTGCAGAAGGATGCTTATATAGGTAGCAGGCGAGGCAAAGGCTTTAGGTGCTTTGCAAACTTTGATTTCAAAATCAGAAACTAATTTATAGAAACTAGTTCTTATATCAGGCCTTAGTTAGCTGCTATTATTTATTATAATAATATTTAAAGCCTCTATCCTCTTGAATTATTATTACGTAATAAAACTAAAGATACTAACTAGAATCTCAGAGATATTCTAATGTTTATAAGACTGAATAAGCGCGCCTAAAATATTTATTCAGGGGACTAGATAGATATGGATAAGGCGCACTATGATATGATGGATATAGATGAAGAAGCCCTCCCTAATATTTGCGCTATTACTAGTGCTACTAAACCAGCAGGAATCATGCTAAGTTGCAGGGCTATCTGCTAGTAGAGAAGGCTTTCTCGGGCCCAGACTTCTCTGCGCGCCCCGCGTGCCCAGGCTATGCAAGATAGACTGCTCTATCTGCTAGACATAGCCCTAATAGCACCACCTTAGAGTATAATAATACGCAGTTTAGTCAACTACCTGAGACTGCTAGATAGCGATATATAGGCAATCTTACGCTACTATTAGCAGCGCATACTATAGAACTTAATGATAACTAACAACCTCAGCCAGGTCTAGATAGCATTCTAATTCATAGATAACATTATAGATATATATAATATGCACTAGCTATTGAGTATTGCTTACTTATACCTAATGAGAATACTAGCTTACCTAACTAATACTATAAAGGCTAACTGAGAAGATAGCTAGTTGCAGCCCGTGGGGAGAGGAAATGCTAGTATTGCACTTAATATTTATTAATATTTATAGGTAGTGGAATTAGGCAAGAGAGCCCTGAAGCAAGCTAAGAGATGCCGATGTATTGCTAGATGCTAGATTGATCTCATGGGAGGGTCTCTTCTGCTTATCCTAGTCTTCTCTACTAAAGCTAATATAGTAATATAAATATATCTCAGGCTTGAGGGGCTATAGATACTCCAATATTTAATTATAGAAGAAACTTTTCTATCCTAAATTAGATGCTTAGAAGCGCAGCAAGTAATATATTTAGGTTATTTGCACTAGAACTAACTAGGGCTTCCTGTAATATAATATAGCTAAGTAACTAAGCTCTTCAGGGCTTAGTTATAGAAGCATAGGTTAACTTAGTATTTTAAAAATTCAAGAGCATGCTCATAAAGGCAGGTTTATTATAAAATACTAACTTAGATAATAATATCCTCTAGCAGAACCTCTAACTTCAGCTTATATATTGCTTATATCTTTAGTAGGTTTATGGGTAGGTTTATAGAGAAGAGCTGCTAATAGCCCTTCTTAGATAGCTGATTCCTAAAGAATTAGTTAGGTAGCTTAGGGGAATTAAGGTACCCTGTTATGAGACAAGGTGGGGTGCGCTGGGCATGCGTTTTGAGGATGTCCATGCTTTAGGGGATGCCAAGCTGGCTTTAAGGGAGGTGCTTTAAGGGATTTTAAGAGATGTATGTGTTTAAGGGATTTTAAGAGATGTATGTGTTTAAGGGATTTTAAGAGATGTATGTGTGCTTTAAGGGATGTGCTTTAAGGGATATAAGTGCTTTAAGGGATGTGCCTTTTGCACTTTGGGAGATGCACTTTGGGAGATGCATTTTGGTAGATATGCCTAGGCACCTTGGAGACGTATGCAGAGATCGATTGAGAAGATTCCTGGGTACCTTAGGATGACCCTATATTATATAATAAGCCCACTGAATACTCCATTATCCGATCCTGATGTGATAAACCTGACTATCCGCTGCTTGAGACTATTAGATGATAGTAGCGTTTGACAATATCTGAGCGTTTCCTACCCTTACGCCCGCTCTGGGATTGGCAATGTTGTTATTATTGTTGTTGTATTTAACGCCATGGCAGCAAGGGCGCAGCCGCCCTTGCAGCAGACCTCCCGAGGGGTATGTGGCGTAGAGCGCTATAGGCTCAGACTACCTACTCTAAAGTATATAGCTCTTCCTATTATCCTCTAAGTCCTGCTTATAGGCTATTTTATATTCTATCTGATCCTAGTTCCTACTAGTTCTCTAGTTCTATTAGATATCCTCTATCCCTTAGTAGGGGTATTACTTTAGTAGAGAGCTAGGTAATACCTAGCCTCTAATACTATAGGTAGATCTTCTAGAAGAAGTCTATTATATAGAGGAAGGCCTTAAAGCCTTAATAATTAGTAATTAGCCCCTTAAAGTACTGCTCGAGAGATCCTATAGGTCCTATAGGCTCTTATGGGCTAGAAGGGTAGAGGGTAGGCTACTATTGCCTCCTCACTAAGGTCTTTGGATAGTAGACTAGGTAGTCTACTTCCTTTGCTTCCCCGCAGGAGCAGGTGAGTAGTGGTTCTATATAGCTAAAGTATTTATAATACTATTTGAAGTCTCTATAGCCTGAGCAGGCTGCTAGGAGGTAATAAAGGGTAGCTTATAGCAGAGCTAGTTCAAGGGGATAGGTTAGGCTAGCCTCTAGCCCTAGCTAGATATATTAAGGCCTTGCCTCCTGCCTCTACTATTATATATATTATTTATATAAGCATTCTTTAGCAAGGCGCTTTACCCCTAATAAGGTAGCTAGTTGACCTCATAGAGCTAGGAGAGTTATACCCCCTTTAGCTAGCTAGTCTGCCTCTTTATTACTCTTAATTCCCTAGTATCCTAGGGCCTAGTGGGTTTATATATTATATATTAAAGCAGCCTCCTTAATCTCAAGGAATGCTTCCTATAAATAGTCTAGGGCCTTACCTCATATCCCCTAGATAACGCTAGTATTATTAATATAGATATAAATAAGCTAGCCCTGGGAGGTTAGGAGAGCCTGCTGAAGCCCTGCCCTTGCCCCTCTGCCTTACTATTAAATACCTCTGCTAGGCCTAGCTAGCTGCAGCCTTAGGTAATATATCTCTTGCCTCAGTAGATAACAAACCTAAACCCTATAGCCCTGCTAGATGCTTTAGAGCTATCTAAGAAGATAACTAAGTAGCTCTCTAGAATAGTCTTTATCTAGGCTTAGAAGGCCCTAGCTATCTCCTCTTTAGTATCTATAGCTATAGGATCCCTTGAACCTAGGGTATATTATAGCTATAGTAATACTAGCCTTAGCTACTTTAGTAGAAGGCTTGCTATCTGCTATAGTCTTGTTTATTATCACCCCTATTAGATAACTCTTGAGACTAGGGGGTGTTTTTAGTTAATTCTCTATAGCTATACTGCGAAGCATAGGCAGGCCCTCTCAAGGGCTACCTTTCTAGTAGGCAGGCTAGCCTCCTGCAGGAGGCTGCTAATTAGTATTATTCTCTATACTAGCAGAATAGCCCTAGCTGCAGTTTTAATAGTTATAGTGATCTTTTGTACTAATCACTTCTGCGCTTTACCCCTCCCCTATACTAGGTTTCCACGCCATATAGAGCAGCTAGGAGGCAGCGCTTCCGCAAGTGCAATCAAGTCAATTTTGCCCCCCATACTTGTCAACTTGGTGATCTTTTTTCTAGGCTTTGATTATTAGCTAACTCGTAAGTATAGCAAGTTAAATACTATAGTAAACGACGTCATCCCTACTTCCTAATCGGGTAATAAGTAAATAAAGTTATAATGCCCCTAGTAGCCCGAAGTGATTCTGAGATATTATTACCCCCCTCTTTAGCTAGTTCTTGCTTAGTTGGAGGGTCTCTATAGTATCTAGCATTATTAAGAGCCTCTGCGACGAGAGGCTTAACTTAGTAGTACTAAAAGCCCTCTTATAGTTAGCTGCTATCGCTAGCATAGCGAAGACGTTAATAGCAAGCTAGGAGAGCTCCGGGAAGGTCTCTGCATAGTCTATCTACTACTATACCGGGTTAGAAGTAATCTCCGGAGGCTAATAGAGGTAGAGATCGAGCTTATCTATCCGGGGCGGCATCTAATAGCGCTAGCTATTAACCTATTACTAGTAGTGGACGTCCTCCATATCTCTAGCGCTAGGATTAATAAGAAGCATGCTAGCCTGCTAGCTTAATAACAAGATCTCACTAGGCTAACGATACTACTAGTTAAAGTACTCTATAAGGGTACTCAGAGCCTTCTCGATCTATCCTTTCTAGTAATCCTCACTCTATATATCTCTTAGGTATGAGATACTATATAACGGGTATAGAATAATCGCACTAGAGAATAGTAGCAACTCTCTAAGAAGCTTATAGTAATCGAAGAGCTTCTGCTACGCCTGCTCAACGCTACTGCAGAGGAAGGTCTACTACTCCTCGTTAAGAGTCTCGAATCGCGAGGCTAATCGCAAGGCTAGCGATACCTAGTCCTTCTATATATAGGTAGGTAGGGCTTAGATATTATACTAATAGCATCGGGCCCGGCTAGCACGCTTTTGAGATAGCTACGACGGCTAGGAGTTACCCTCGTTATTATTATTAACCCCGGGGTTAATACTAGCGTTATAGTATATCTTCTAGTCAATACGATACGAGAGAAGGTATTTAATACCTATCATAACCTCCTAAAGTCAGCCATGCCCATTATTAATACCCTAGCCCTCATACCGCTTCGTCTAGCAATAGAAGGGCTTAAGGATTATCGAGATCTTAGCGAGGACCGTCTAATTATTAGCAGAGAGTAGGTCTAACTCTAGTATATACTACTTAATATTATTGTTGTTATTATTAACTAATAAGAAGGCCTGAATCTCTACCTTCTTCTTTATAGCCCTCTCGATTATTAGATATATACTATTCTAGCGGGTATTATTATTTAATATAAGCTAGGCCTCCTAGCGCGACTCCGAGAAGATCCGGAAGTCGGAGCTATTATTAATCTCCGCTACTGCCTTCTAGTACCGTTCTATCTATTATAGAGAAGCCTATATGAACTTAACGATATTCCGGAGCTAGCTAACGGGCCTGAGATGCTGCTACGCCTTTAGATCCTTATTATACTACTCCGTAAGCTAGTAGTAGTCCGATTTAGCCTCGAGAGTCCCCCGGTCCTCGCTAAATAAGAAGGCCCGGGCTATAAGATTGAGGATATAGCTATAGCACTGCATACGCTAGGCCTGGACGTCCGTCTCTATTATCTCCGGGTCGATCTGCTAGTAGAAAGTCTAGAGGTAAGTATTATTATTCGTAGTATTATTAGCAACCGTTACTCCGATGCGGTCCCGAATCTAGTATTAGTTAATAATACTAATAAGGGTCTCTGCGAGGCTTTTGCTACTATAGTTTCCGTAATACTAAGGGAAGGCTAGAAGATATAACTATAGGGTACCCTTATTATCGACGAAGTAACTAGTAACTACTATAAAGGTATAAATATTAGGTGAGGACTATAGATTAAATAATAGATATATCTTTAACGTTGCTAAGTGGAGTTTAGCTATCACGAGAGCCTCGCTATATTAGAAGAAGTCTCGGAGCTAGTCCCGGATAGAGCTCTAGCCCCACGGGACCTCGCTAGTAACCTCTATATTATAGTATTAAAAGATCTACTAGAGGAAGACGTTCTCGAAGTAGGTAAATAGTAGATCGGCGGAGATAATAGAGGCAATATAGAGATCTTTAAGGGTTATAATCTTAGCCTTCGGGATATTAGTATTAGCAAGGCGAAGTCTCTTATATAGAAATAGCATTAATACGAGAGGCGAGGGGGTAAGAGTAGTGCTATTAGAGTCCTTATCTAATAGAGGAGAGATCCTATAGATATTATAGCTACTTCAGCTTCGTTAGAGTATGATTTATATAGTCCAAAAGCTTGAAGTAATATACCGAAGTAAGTGCTCTTGCCTAGCAGTAGTAGCGAGAGCGCTGAATAGCTATAGGGCTCCTTTTGCATTATATCGCTAGCAACTCCAGAAGGAGGTGCTAGCCCAGCCCTATATAACCTTAATGAGGAAGTAGCTATAGTACTAAATCTAGCTCGATTAACCCCTGCCTCGCTTCTGCGATAACTACTCTTTAACTATATACCTCTAGTTACCTATGATAATATGAGGTAGGTTATTAATCGTAGGATTCGGAGGGATGCTAGTAGTAAGGGCAGCTGCGACTTAGGTCGAGATTCGGGCGCGAGGGGCGCCTAAAACCATATATGCATTAGCAGCAGATAAGGAGGTAGTAGTAGCAGTTAATATTATAAGAAGTATAAGTATATAGGTGCAAATAATAAGGAAGATATAGGATAATAAATATCTTTCGCAAAAGAAGGCTAATCGCAATATTCTTTATACTATTCGAACCGCTATAATAACTTCTACCCCCTTAGAAAGTTTCAAAGGGACTGCTCGAAGTCTAGTATTTTAAGGGCAGTTCGTAAAGTATTAATTAGATATAGAGATATCGTGATATTAGCAATAGTATTATGTTTTAGTAACTATATATGCTAGATAAAATGGGGTGCTAACCGATCTATAGCCTCCTATTAGTCGGATCTATTTATAAATAAGATATCAAGTCTAATAATTCAATCGAGGGGTGATAAATTGCTTACTTAGGTGGTGGCGATGGCGTCAACTTGGCCGATTGGCTTGTATTACTTGCCAAGTGACTTGCACTTGCGGCAGCGCTGCTAGGAGGATGCAGGAGACCATAGCCTTGCGTATAGCAGCCGCTAGGGGCCCTCTCCTTATATTAGTTAGGTGCTATAGATATTGTGCTACCTTCTTCGCTATAGCTACTCTTGTTTCGACGTAGTGTCTAAAGAGAGCCTTCTATCAAACCAGACGCCTAGCCAGCGGATAGGCTTAGATGAGGGCTGAATATCTAGGCCCCTAGCTGATATTGCTAGTAGGTTGCAAGGCTGCTTGTGCTTCCTAGTAAATTAGATAGCCTCGCATTTAGCTGGATCAAAGGAAACCTTATTCTCCACGCCGTAGCCTAGGATTTGGCCCACCTCCTGGCTAAGAGCCTCGATATTCTCCCTAAGGGATGGGGTAATAGCTAGTATACCTATATCGTCTGCATACCTAAAGCTCAGCTTAGGGTCTTCTGCTAGGATCTCCGCCAAATATAGCAGGAAGATAATAGGGGATAGAGGAGAGCCCTGCAGCAGCCTACAGGCTAGGGGGAGGTCCTCAGTTATTGCATCCTCAAGCTATACCCGGGCAGTCTGGTTAGAGGCGAAGGTATAGATAAATCTGGTCAGGTCGGTAGGCTAGCCCTGCTATCGCAGCCTAACGATAAGTTGGTTCCAGAGGATAGAGTTAAAAGCACCCTTTATGTCCATAGTAACTAGCGTGGCTATATTTCCCTCCGCGAGAGCCTTCTCAATCTCGTGGGTGAAGCAGGTCATTAGGTTAGTTGCTACCCTCCTAGGTAGGGCCCTAATCTGTTATAGGCTAGCTACCCTCTCTAGGATAGTAAGGTATACTATCCTTCTTGCAATAAGTCTTTCAAGGCCCTTCCCTAGGCAGGATAAGAGAGATATTAGCCTCTAAGATCCTGTCTGCATAAAGTCAGTCTTCCCTAGCTTCTGCATTATTCCTACTTCCGCTCTGCGGAAGGGCTTTGGGAAGTATCCTGCTCTTAGACACGTCTAAAAGAGCAGCTGCACTAGTTCAGCTATTACATCCCAGCAAGCCTTTAGTAGCCGGGTTATGACTCCATCAATACCAGGAGTTGTGGACTTAGTGAGCGTCGCTTCAGCTGCCTCTTCCGTAGTGACTAGGTTTTGCCATGGGATCTGCTATCCTGGGACCACAGAGATAGCAAATAGGTCTCCAGGGAGGTCATCAGCATCATCAAATCTCCCTAGAAGGGCCCTCTATAGCAACCAGGCTTTATCCAGGCTATCCTCATATATCTATTCTCCCGCGACCAAAGGTGGCAGCTTGACTGCAAGACTAGCCTTCCGCCACCCCATGATCTTATAGAGATCCTGGTCTGTTATAGCCCCTTCGATCCTAGCTGTCCAGTAGTCCCCTTTAGCTTCCCGGACCACCCCTAGGAAGCTCTTTTGTTCCGCTGGTATTAGGCGTCCTCGCTCGAGTTCCTGAGACTGTTGAGACTAGGTCTTGCAGAGGGCTTGATATGCTTCTGAGCATTCTCTAGTCCACTAGGGGGCCCTAAATCCATAATTATCTCAGGCGTTTCCTACTACCTGGATAGCAGTGGAGAAGAGGGCTAGTAGTCGATCAATATGTTTATCAATCTCTACTAGCCCTAGTAGCTCCCTTAGCATAGGCAGGATTGCTGCCCCTACTCTAATTATATCAATAAACCGGGGCAGGGCTGAGTCTGAGACTAATAAGCAGCTTTCTGGATTTATAGCAATTATTTATACTAATCCCTGCGCTGCCCCTAATGCGCTAGATATAGGGCTAATAAGTGAGATAGTAGTGATAATTGCCTCATGGTCAGCCCCTGGGTGGAGGTAGGGGCTAATTGCTAAGTATATATAGGGGATATTTGAGAAAGCTAGGTCGAGAGTATGCCTATAGTTATGTGTAGGAGTTCCTATTTCTCCTATGAAGCAGAGATTATTGCCATCTGCCTAAGCGGCGAGGTCATTCCCTCTATTCCAACCAGTAGACCCTGGTTCCTAGGATGGGTGGCTAGCGTTAAAGTCTCTAGCTATAAGGGCTCTCTCTAGCGCCTTATATGCTAGTAGGGTGGTTATTATATGGTTATTAGGGTCTTTCTGCAGCCTATAGATGTTGATAATTATCTATCCGCCTATTTTAAGCCAGAGAATATCCCTTGTCTGGGCTGGTCTCTGTTGCTAAGTCTTCAGCCTCAGCCCCTTCTATATATATATCATGACTCGGGGCCTAGTCTCTGTACTATCCTAGTGGTCTACTGGGATATATGAATTAAAGCCTGGGTATATGTTAATTTATATCTTATTAATATAGCCTATCCAGGGCTCCTAGATAAGTACTATATCAATCTCATCTACCTAGCAGAGCTTAAGTAGAGCTGTATGCGCTAGGCTTATCTTTCCCACGTTGCACTGGGCTATGCGTAGCACCCGTGGGGAGGCCCTATTCGGCCTACCCCTCTGAGTTGAGGTCCAGGTGGAGATAGGCATTAGCAACGTTATAGTCAGGCTTCTGAGATACCCTCCTGCCTAGGAGCAGAAGAATAGGGCGGTTAGAGAGTTAGTTAGTAGGCAAGGGGGACTCTATCCCCTCAGCCTCGTCTTTATCCATGCTATCGCTGCCTGCTAAGCTAGTATCACCTGCTATAGTGATTAAGTCCTGGGTAGGTATAAGGGGGCGCGGGCGTTTGGATATAGGCTGCGCTACCTATCTAGGGGTTGGGTCTACTTAGGAGGTAGCTTAGCTTGCTGAGTAGAGGGCCTCAGACGTCTTCTGAGCAGCTGCTCGGATCTATCTCAGTTCCTTCTCGTTAGGGAGTATAAGGTGTCTATTAGTAACTAGAGGCCTAGCTAGGCACTTATTGTAGCTTGCTGGGTGAGGCCTATAGCAATTAGCATACCTCGATATAGCTATATAGGGCCTAGTCTCATGGGTGTCCAAGGGCTTGCTATAGTTCTCGCAGAGGGCCTGCTAGGTATAGTAGCGGTTTGAGTGATAGCCCTAATAGCCAGGGGAGTGTCGTCTGGGGGCCTGCTTCTTTAGTTAAAGCAGGCAGGCAGGGCCTAACTAGCTAAAGAGGCAGAAGCCCTCCTTAGCTTCTTGAGGGAGGGTAATAATCAGGGTTTATATAGCTATAGCTAGGTTAGGACTAGCTCTAGTTAGCTGCTAGGAGAGGAGCCTCTGCTTTATCTACAAAAAGACCTCTTCCTCGATTTCAGATTCAATACTAACCCTACTTCTATTAAGGCCTATAAAGTATAATAAGTAGAATAGGATACTATATTAGTACTACTTTATAGGCACTTCTACTTTCTCAGCTATAAGATAGCTTTGGATCTCTAGGGCCCTCTATAGAAGTAGGGCTTAGATCTCCTTGCTCTAGGGCCTGAGAGAGAAGCTAGTAGTAGTATGCTTAATCCTTAATAATGTCCTAGGGCTGCAGGCTAAGTTCCTTAGTTACTATCATCTTAACTATATAGGGGATAAGGGTCCTGGATATAAGGATATGCTCAGCTAGAAGGCGGACCAGGAGACAAAGGTCAGGGGTCTGCTTCACTAGGTTAGGAGCTCTAGGGCTCTGGCTAGCTAGCTGTTCTGTTGTTGCTTTGGCCTGGAGGTGGGGCTGGGACTAGAGGCTCTAATAGCCTGGGTATATGTTTTCCTAGTCCCAGAAGTGGGCCCTGAGAATTCTATAGCTGCGAACTAGGTAAAGGTGTTGACTAGGCCTTGAGCTATAGGTTTTAGCTAGGCTGGGGCTATTGCAATAAGGGTATCTAGACCTTGCGCTAGAAGGTCTAGCGCCTCATCTCAGAGGGCCCGCCTCATCTCAGAGGGCCCAGCTCTCCCAGGCTTGTTAGAGGATAGCAGTGGCTAACTGCGACCCCCTTCCCTAGGGGCGAATAGGGGGGGGCGTAAGACCCTGCAGTCGCGGGGTTAGGGAGGCAGGGGGAGGAGGAGTCTGAGAGCGGTTGTGAATAGAGGATAGAAGGCTATTAGAGGCTCGCGGAGTGCCTGCGTCTAGCTGTGAGGCTATCGCAGGCGAGGGATCTAGTCGTTGAGACGTTATATATGGAGATGTTAGAGTTGTGGTGTATAGCCCAGCGCAGCACTAACAGTGGGTGCTAGCAGGGCGATGTGTAGGAGGGAAGTGGGATTGGCAATGGGATGCGTAGACAATATAGGAATCATGCAAGTATTGGCAATGCAGATACATAATGTAGTTTTTGGACTTCTTAGGACTATGCAAACTTAATTCAAACTAATGCAAAGAAACAAACGAGCCTACTCTTAACTATAATCTCAAACCTCGCACCTCTAAGTATAGTTAAATAAACTGCCTCTTTCTCAGAGGCTCTTTATTGCTTAAAAACAACCCTTTCCTCTTCAGGTTAGTAGGCCTAATATTATGGAGAAGTTAGTCTCTATTACTAAAGCTAGCTAGTATAAGAGATAGAAGCATAAGCAAGGATGAAGTATTCAGGGCGTCTATAACGATCAGGCCTAGTAATAAAGCTATAGTTTTCATGAAATTAATATAAAGATCAGAGTTCTAATCTATATTAGGCACCTAACTTATCTCTAGAGCGGGAGGCGTTAAGGGCGTTAGTATATACATAATTTAATAGCTTCTCTTATTATAACTAAAGCAGAGGAGGATATAGTGATTAGCAGGCCCTATTAATACTATGGTGATATAGGCTTGAATATCAGCCTAGGGCGCTGGAATATAGAAGAATCTTTTCGTTATAAAGGTCAAGCTAATGCGCAGATTAGCATTTAAGCTAGCAAAGCTAGCATAACTATAGCTGCTATAGTTATTCCTAGGAACCTATTGCGAGGCGATGCTACGTTAGTTAGTAATAGACTTAAGATATAATATGAGTTAATAGCTGCTAGAGCACTCTAATATAACCCTTATCCTAGGAAGCCCCTGATAGTCTTTATTAACAACCTAGTAAGTAATAGGAGTTATAATAATAGTACAAGCAGCAGGTAATAGTGGATAGTAAGAATTAAAAACTTATCTAGCTAGGTAAAATTTTATAAAGCGAAGCGGAGTGAGAGTAGAGGATCAGTAGTAAATAAAGATATTGCTTTTATATTTTGACTTTTCATATTCAGATTTTAGTTACTACCTGCGCGTATTATTAGGTAGTCTTATTCAGGGCCCTGCACTAAGCGCCGCCTGGCTGCGCAGGTCCTGCAAAAACCTGCGCTATCCCTGCTCTAAACGCTATATAGTAGCATGCCTGCATGGGGCTATCCTCTATTCCTGAGCCTATAACTTTGCTGCTTTTTAGAATAAACTATCTCTACTATTTCTTCTAGTCTTACTAGATTATAGTAGCTAAACTATATTAAGAAGTAGTAGATAATAATTTAATAGTATTAACTAGCAAATAATAGAACACGCATAGGATAGCTAAAATTAATAAGTAGTTGCATTATATATATTTCTCCTTAGCAAACTACGAACTAACTAGAAAAAGAAGGTATTAAAAGCATGTGTTGCAGATCTCCTGAGGCATCCACTAAGATAAATAGCTTTCCTATTAGTAATATCTACGCGAGTAATAATAAGTATCCCTATTGCTAGAATAGCTACGCTACAAACTATCTATAGAGGCAGAAGATGAGGAATTATACTCATCCTAATAATAGCATGATTATTACTAGCAGTTGCTAGGGCGCTCATATAGGCAGGTAGGGAACTCAGGGCCATAGTCCTTAGCAAGCCTAGCTATATTAGGTAATATCCCTTAGCAAGGATAGCAAAAGTTATATCTTAGTAATAGCATAGGCACTAGCTAATACTAATATAAGCTAACTAAGAGTTATAGCAAGTAGGGGTTAATAGTTAAGTAGTAATAGGAAGTATGAGGTAGAGGTTGCCTATATAGAATATATAATATATATTAAATTAAGGGTAGGTGCTAAGAGTAGTAGACTCTAGTTATAACTTCTAGGAGAGCGTTATTAAGCATAGAGTACTAAGAGAATAGAAAATCAGATTTGGAAAACTAGAAGTAGTAGGCAGCTAGGTTAACTAGTTGCTACTGCTATTGCTAAAAGCACTATAGACTTGGATTTCCTCACTTCTATTCCTGCTATTAGTTAGGCTAGAGAGGGTATTATAATACTATTAGCCTATAGCTTTCTAGTATCTATAGAAAGTAACGTTTATAGCATTAATTAACTCTATAACCTAATGATTTTGCGCTTCAATCTGCTGAGAGTGAGTTTTCGCTTTAACCTAGTTATATTCGCTCTAGTCTTTTACTAAAGTAATGCTTTCTTTAAGGGCTTTTAATTAAGAGCGTAATGCTATATTCTCCTTCTATAGGCTATTAATCTCTTATGCAGCATCTAGGGCGCTATTAACTTCCTCTTTAGATATATCTGAGTTAATAATTATAAAGGCATCGAGGGGCTAAGAGCCACGGTCAGGTCAAACTAATAGTAGAAGCACCTAAAAGGTAGGACTAGTATTATTATGCTACTTTTGCTTGCTTCTTCTAAGATCCTTCTTTTCTAGCCTTTAGTAAGTATTTACTAAGTCTTTACTATAAGGGTTCTATGCCCTAGACCTATAGGCCTCTCTATCCTTTTAGCCTATACTAGCTGAGGTATCTCTAGCTTCTCTAGATTAGGTATCTAGTCCCTTATAATTATCCCCCTTCTAATTATAGTAATCTCTATTATAAGGTTAGGTATTATAGGTTAGCCTTCTATTATTATGCTTCTTAGCTATCTAGGGTGGATCCTAGCCCTTTACTTATTGCTGCTATTATCTAGCGTAGTAACTATTTGCTATATATTTACTAAAAGATAGTAGAGTCCTTGGAGTTATAAATATAGTAGCTAAGCTGATAGTCTTATTCCTTATAGTTCCTCTACTTTTAGCCCTCCTTTATGCCCTCTATCTAGGGTTAGTCTAAAGGGATCCTATTATTTTCTTTTAAAAGAGAATAGTTATCCTTATAGTAATAGACTTATTCTCTAGCTATTCGCACTTTATCTAGCGAGCGCTCTTATATACTATACCCTTATAATAACTTCGTTTTTTATCCTGTTATCCCCCTTCTAAATAGGCGCGTCACGAGGCTATTAAATAGGTTGGATAGCAACTACTATTATTAATTCACTATATCTACCTCCTAATAAGTAGTACCTATTATAGTGAATAATTACTATTCTTACTATCTGAAGTCGTAGCTACTTTTGCGATTATTTAGCGAGGCCTCTTAGCTATTTATAAAGTAATAGCTTTTTTTCTGCCCTAGGGTTAGTTCTTTTTCCTCCTTATTATATTATATTATTTAATAACTACTTCCACATTTCCTAAGTCCTTTATTAAGCCTTTATAGACCCTTTGCAGGATCCTTCCTATTCTTTAATACTTCTATAACTATTATAAGCGCTAAGAGCCTTATTTGCTAACTCCTCGCTAAGTATAGCCCTACTAAGTCTAAGCTTAGTAATAGCAACTATTAGCATAACTAGGCGGGTAGTAGCAAACCTTGTATTAGCTATGCGCTATAGCTCCCTAAGAATGCCTAGGTTATCTGCGCTTATTAATATAATAGTAACTATATATATAAGTTATACTAGGTTCGTAGTATTAAGTGCTATAGGGTAAGTTTAGCAATTATCTAGGGAATGTATAGGCTAACTTTTCCTATTTCTAGATCCTTACTTATCTTATTAATACTATTTATTTCTATTAGAACTAGGTTAAGCGTTATACCTATATAATTACTACTAGTTAGTATTAATAACGCGAGATTTTCTATATCTTTATAGCTATAGAGCAGGGGTAAGAGCTTCTCTAACGCCTCTATAACTAGTTAGTAAACCCTACTAGCCTTAAGCCTAGTACTAAGAACTATAAGAACTAACTACTTGCTATAGGTATAGAGGAGAGTATAGCTTTATATACCTCAGCGTATCTATAGGTTTTGCTTAAGGTAGGTTTGACTTTATAGTTAGTCTTATATTTTTATTATTCTAATATATATTTATAAGCAGCTTACTAGGCTAAGGATAAGGTTTTAGTTAAGGAGATTATATTATAGCTTAATAATACTCTTTCTACTTACTTATATAATAAAGCTTATATCTTTAAGTAGGCTACTTTTCTTAATAAGCTTACTAATATTCTAATAATAAAGCTCTTATAAAGCAATACTTATATATCTATGCTTCCCTTATAGGAGCTTTTAAAGATTTAAAGTTCCTATATACTTTATAATACCTATTACTAAGCTCTTATTACTATCTTTAAGGTTATTAGTAGTAGCTCTATGCCTTAACCTAATTCTTATAAGGAGGTTAGTAATAACTTAGTAATAGCTTATTAGTACTAGGTTAATAGCAATAAGGAGGATAAGTCCTTAGGTATAGAGGATAGTAACTCTAACGATGCTATAGAGAGCAATAGTTAGGGTAGTAATAGCAGTACTATTAGCAATAGCTCAGAGGGGGAGAGCAAGGATAGTAATAGTAGCAACGAGGATAATAATAATATGGAAGAAGGTGATAGTAATAATAATAAGTAGTAGTGCTAGCGGAACTTCAGCGAATATGCAGTGGACTTTTATAGTAGTATAAGGTTAGATACCCATAGGTTTTACGTTGCTTTCAAGGGGGGGGGGGGTTTCTTCTCTTAGTATTTTAGCTATCTTATAGTTAATTAACTTTTCTTATTGCTCTATATTACTCGTTATCCTACTTATGATATAACTTACGCTACTATTTCTTAAATCTAGCAAGGATTTGTAAAGCGTTTGCTAAATATTCTTCAGGCTCCTAGGTATTATACTCTATTAGCTAGCTATTCTACTTAACTTAATATAGGGGGCTTATTAGCACTTCCCTCTATAATATAATATCCTTAACTTCCTATTCTTCTAGGTTTTCTTCATAATCTAGGAGCTACCTCTTAGCAAGCTTTTAGCTATACTATAGCTTAAGCAAAGCAATAGAGAAGATATTATACGCTCTACTACACTTCTCTAGAAGTTATACCCTATAGGTATTAGAGCTTATAACTTCTATAACTAGCATAGGAATAAATTATAGGGCGAGCTTTTGCTAACCTTTTATAAAATAGAAGTTCTTTATTAAGAATCCTATAATATCTCTAATATTATATAATTATACTTTTTTTCTAATATTCGCATTCTTAGCTTATACCTCTATTATATATTACTAATTCTTAGCTATTCTTTAGCAAACCTCTATAAGCTTCTTAAGTCTTTTATTAACCCCTTTGGTCCTAATCTTAATATTTAGTAAGTAGTAGTTAATTATTTGAGGGTAGTATCTTATAAGGGCCTCAAATAGGGATATGCTAATAGTAGTATATTTACTATTATTAGATAAATATTTAGCTTTAACTAATTATATTACCCATTAGTTACGCGAGCCTTTGCTAAACTTTATAAGATATATAGTTAAGGTTTAATATATTCTTTTAGTCTAGCTATCTATCTATAGATACTATGCTATAGAGACGCGCCCTTCTATATCTTAAGCCTTAGTCTAGTCTCACTAGAACTAACTAGTAATTAATTTATCTTAATTACTAATAATAGCTTTAGGCATGCTATATTAGCACTTAATCTCTTAACATAAGATTCTCACTAAACCCGTACTATGTAGTTGCTTAGTTATTACTAAGAATCATACTACTTTAGTTATCTAGCATATAACTACTAGAATTATATTATAAATAACTCTATTATCTTAGCGACCTTCTAGTAAGCTAGTTAAGACGTCTAAGGAAATCTATTAGAATAAGTATACTAGTAGTTTCAGTATTTATAGCAGCTTATATAGCTTATGCTATAATATGCGCACTCCTTAGCAGCGCAAGCGCTTAGTAATATATCGCTATATATTCTCTATTAAATATAGCTAATAAAACCTTTATAAGATTAGCTTAGCTATCTTATTTACTCCTATATACCCTTATCTAGGCATATTATAGTAGTTCTTTAGGATTTTATAGCAGAGGGATCCCTCTTCTAGGATAATAAGTCTTCTTCTGAACTAAAGGATATTATTCTTATTAACTTAGTATCCTTAGTATCCTTAGTATTCCCTAGTATCCTAGCAAGTCTTAGCTATAATATCTCTATAGAAGTAGTCTTTAGCTTATAGTCCTCTAACTATCTATTTAAGATCCGCGCCTAGTTATAGTATATAAGCTATTTTATCCTAAATAAGCTTCCTTATTATAGCATATAGGATATACTATTCTAGTATAGTAACCCCAGCTCCCCCTAAGTCCTCTAGCATATCGCTATTCTCTTATAGAGCAGTCGGCGTAGCACTTGCGTATACTTTTGAGCAGGTAATAGCGCTAATATGCATACTTATATATAATAGCTTATTAGTACCCTTTATAAGGTAGTACTAACTTGAGGGTGAGGATCCCTTAACCTTAGAGCTAGCCCTCTAGCAAGGTTCCTATATGCTTTACTAGATAGCTTAGATATAAGTTTTTATAATAGCTATAGTTCCTTTAAGCTTAGTAATATATTAGCAATCTACTACTAAAAGCTAGCTAATAAGCCTAAGCTTCTTTCTACGGATAGGAAGTATATTATCTACTTTAGCATCTTCTATTATATAGTTAGGGTATTATAATAGTCTATTTGCTAGATTTATAACCCCTAACCTATACTAGATTTTAAAGTTAAATAATAATAGGTAGTAAACCTATTGCACGAGCCTTTTTTAAATATCCCGCATAGATATAGCGAGCACTCCTTTTAGCGCTACGTAGTCTATAAGTATTATAAATTTCTTAGGGAGTCCTTATAGGTATTATACCTAGTAATCTAAACTTTCTATAATAGCAAGGAGTTCTTATTGCTCTAAAGCCTAGCGCTTCTCTATATCTAAGAGCTTCCTTAACTAGAAGGCTACTAGGTGCTAAACTATGCTATACTTCTATAAGAGCATACTAGATACTACTTAAGTAGATATATTAATCTTAACCCTAGTTCCTATCGCTAGGTTATAATATCTTAATATTAGGGCTTTAGTAAATGCTCTCTAAGGTATCTTAAATATAGTCTATATCTCCCCTATCTAGATAAAGGCTCCTAACTTCATGCTATTTTAGCTTCCCTTGAGCATGCTATTTATAGGGGCTATAATATAGGAATATCTTATGATAAACTTATAATAAAAGTAATAGAAGCTAAGGAATATTTAGATATCTCTAAAGGACTTTAGCACTAGCTATTTAGCAACTACTTAGACTCTATCTAAGTCTATCCTAAGACTATCTTAGGTAATATAGAACCCTAGAAAATCTACTTCTATCTAATAAAAGTCGTACTTCTTTAGTTTTATAAATAGCTTAGTAGCCCTTAGGTAGTATAGGATAGCATAGAGGTCCTTAGTATACTATTCCCTTATATCTAAGTAGATTAGAATATTATCTAGGTATATAATATAATAGGTATTTATAAGGTTACTAAGTATTTAGTAACTATATACCTAAAAAGCTACTAGGGTATTTATAAGCTTAAATAGCATTATAATATACTTAAAATACCTATATTGCATTCTAAACGCTATTTTCTACCTATCTACTTTATTAACTGCAATTTAGTAGTATACCTCGCTTAAGTTAACCTTAGAAATGAACTTTACTCTAGTAAATCTATCTAGAAGCTTGCTAATTAATAGCAGAGGGTATTAGTTTTTTACTATGATTTTATTTAATCCTCTATAGTCTATATATAATTATAGGCTTCTATCCTTCTTAGGTATAAATAGCACTAGTGCTCCTATAGAGCTATTTAAGTAGTATATAGAGCCTATTACCTCTATATCCTGAATATACTTAGCAAGTATTTGCAATTGCTCTACTAATATAGGGTATATAGGTCTATATAGGGGTTCCTTGCTAGGTTTTAGTTTAATATAGTGTATTACTCCTTTTAGCTTTAGAACTTTCTTTAGGTTTTCCTTATTAAAAATATTAGCAAAGTCTTGAGGTTCTCTAGGAATCTTCTTCTCCTACTTATTATCTAGCGAGTATTTACCTAAGGTCTCTATATCCTTCTTATTAGAGGCTAAGGCGCCTATTAGATATATAATATAGGCTTATTAGCTATTCTCTATAATTTCTTAGGCAAATACCTCCAGCTTAGCGAGCGAGAGGTGTTTATATAACTAGGTATATATATAGGTATCTATATAGATACCTTCCTATCCTATTAAGTCATTATATAGAAGGATCTCCTACTCCTTTAGGGCGAGGGCTTATAATAAAGGCCTAGTAAATCTTCTATAGGTAACCCTAACTATCTATAAGGAAGAATATAAGCTAGTAGACCTTTCCTATAGGCATAGGCCTTCCTTAGAAATCCACTAATTTAGGAGCTATAATACTAGTAGCCTCCTTTAGTTAGAGTCTCTTAATAAGATCTTCTTATATAATATCTATTACTATATAGGTATCTATATTAACCTCTAGTTTAATTTTACTAGATGCTTAGAGTACTAATACCTATCCCTTAATAGTCTATCCTATTAGAACTAAGGTAATTTCTAGCGTAGTACCCCTCGGGGTTACTTCTATACCTACTCGTTTCCTAACTCTTTAGTATTAGTTATACTAGGTATTATAATTATACTTATCCCGCCCCGTCTTAGGTTTAAGTTCTAGTTACTACCTATTAGCTACTTATAGTTTTTAGTATAGTTAGGAGAGATATAGCTATACTTCTTATAGTCATAGCATTAGAGTCCCTAGGAGTTAGAGGGCTTACTACTAGAGCTAGGTGTTGCGCAGGCGTTTGCTAAGTAATTATTCTAGAATGGGGTCTCTAGGCGGTAGTCCCTTGGGTTTATTAACGAGACCGCCTATTTTTCCTATGTCGGCGCTACTACATTTCCTGTGGTCTGTGTACGCGCGCCCTACTTCAGCAAATCCTCGATATCCGATTAGCTAGGATTACCTAATAATTAACCGAGTTATTAAATAGTTCGAAAAGACTACAGCAAACGCGTTTTCAGCTAGTTTCGCTAGTTTTGCTAATTAACGCCTAAATCGCTTAAATCTAACGTCTTTTCGATTAATGCTATTCTTTCTGCCTATTGCTTAATCGGGTTAATTGCCCTAGTAATCCTATATATCCTATTAGTCTAATCTCATCCGCTACGGGCCCGACCGGCACTCCGACCTCTCCGAGGCTAGGCAGCCTCGCTAACGACGTCTCTAGCGCGTTAATAACTAGCGTATCGAGAGGTATCGCGACGTTAGTAGTAGTAGTAGTAGTAGTAGTAGTAGTAGTGATGTTTTTTTTCGCGCTGCGATCGCAGTCGAATTGATAGAAAAAAACGGCTTAGTTCAAAAAATGAGCTGCTAACCTAATCTAACTAATAAGAGGCCTTATATAAGGTGAAGTAGGGCGCGCGTGCACAGACCATAGGAAATGTAGTAGCGCCGACACAGGAAAAATAGGCGGTCTCTTATTAACCTAGGGGGTTGTAAGCTGCTCTTATAAAAGCAGTCTAGAGAGCCTAAGTATAGTTACTTATATAACTTAGAATAGGCAGTAGACCTTCCTATATATCTCCTTTCTATAATCTCCTATAACCTCTATATATATAGGGTAATAATATATATATTAATATAATTAATATCCTACTTAAAGAGTCTATCCTTTAGGGTCCCAATAAGGTCCTAAAAGAAGGCGTGCGCCTTTGTATTACCTATGCTTAGCTTGCTAAGTGCTTAGTTAATAGACTCTTATTAAGCCTAATATATAATTAGTTTCTTATTATCCTTCTAATAGCACTATCTCAGGTATTATAATAGTTCTATTTTTAGAGCTTAGGCGTAATATACTACCTTCTTATAAAGATTTTAAAATCTTCTTATTTAGGGTTAACCTAATTCCCTAATATATCTATAAGTATTTGCTAATAATTCTACTATTCTATTTATAAGGTATGCTCTATTATACTTAAGGCCTACTAGATATATTAGCGATTAGTATAGCTAGGTTAGTACTTATAAGCCTCTTTAACTATAATGAGCTAATCTTCCCTTTTTATACTAGTGGATTCGCTAGTAAGGCGCGCTATATTATAATTGAGGGGTCTTTTATAAACCTTAAGCGATTGCTTAGCGGGAGCTCAGTTGCTTAACGCAGTAGTAATTAGCTCATGCTACTTAGCTATTATAGTTATGATCTATTGCATCAGCACTTAGCTAGTTGCTTTATCTAGCCCTCTGGCTTGGGCTGGCCCGTTAGCTGCAGCCGTGGACGTCTATCTAGCCCTGTGGCCCGTCCGGTCTATAGGAAGGGGTCTCATATTCCCCATTTTCCTATATATGCTCGTTATCTAAGTAGCGAGCGCTTAGCGTGGGCAGCCTATCCTCTTTAGGGCCCCTAGCGTCGCTTAAAGCATAACTTCTCGCCTCCTCTTATTAGCTCGTATTATCCTCTAATTATTTACTAGGGTTATCTTCTTTATATAGGTTTATATAAGCTATTTCGCTCTATACTTAGCGACTATTAGGCATAGGTTCTTTAGCCTGATTAGTAGGCGTTGCTTAGGTATATAGTGCTATTATTATTACTAACCTTCTTAAAGCAGGGTAGAAGCAAAAGAATTATAAAGGTATTTAGGGGCTAAGGGCTATAGTTAGATTAAACTAATAATAGAAGCATCTAAAAGGTAGGTCTAGTATTACTATACTACTTTTACTTACTTCTTTTAAAATCCTTTTTTTCTAGCTTTTAGTAAGTGCTTGCTAAGTCCTCGCTATAGAGGGTTCTATACCCTAGACCTATAGGCCTCTCTATCCTTTCAGCCTGCGCTAGCTGAGGTGTCTCCAGCTTCTCCGGCCTGGGTGTCCAGTCCCTTATAAATCTATAGTTGAGATAGAATAGTGATTCTCTAGTGCTTTCTCCTATTGCGCTATTATAAGCAAACCAGGCTATTAGTAGTAGCTGAACCTAATTATCTTATTTATAGTTAATATAATAGCATAGGTAGATTTCTAAAATCTAGTTAATTCGTTCTATTTATCTATCTATCTGAGGGTGAAAAGATATTAATATCTTATAATCAGATCTAAGCTGCGAAGTTAGACACTTTTAGAACTTAGAAGTAAATAACTTGTCTCGATCTAACATGATTTCTTCAGGTAGCCTATGCTAGCTAAGGATAATTCATAGGAAGGTATATGCAAGGTCTTCAGCAGTACTTGATTCCATATAGGGAATAGAATAGGCATACTTAGTGAGCCTATCCATAATAACTAGCATGCTATTATACTAGACCTTAGTTATAGGTTCTCATGACTTTAGTAACTTAGTGACAAAGTCTAGCGAGATGGATTGCTATGCTTTTTGAGGTACTAGCATCAGCTATATCTTACTATAAGGCTAGTATTAGCTAGGTTTGCTTTTTGCACAAACCTCGCAGTCCCTAATTGCTAAAGATACTTCTTATCTTATAGCTATCTTATTATAGTGTTATTAGATGCATTTCCACGTCTTAGTCACGCCTGGGTATCCATATGCACGCGCAGCATGTATTTCTATGATTTGCTCAGGAGACATTCTTCTAGTTATGCTAGTACTACCTCTTCTAGCTATTATTAGGAGTTTAGCTGCTAGTACTAGGTTCCTATTCTTATCTTTTTTAAGGATAACTTAGGTCTCCTCTAGCACTAGGATATTATGATCTAATTATCTGCTGAGCGCATCTGCTCTGCTATTTTAATTCCCTTTTCTATAGATGATTTCAAAGTTGAATTTAGAAAGGAATTCTAACTATCTCACTTATTGCTTGTTTAGGACTTTGGAAGTTATGAAGTGTGAGAGGTTCTTATGATCTATATACACCTTAATAGTATGTTTCATTTCTAATAGCTAGGGTCTCTATTCTCTAAAGGTTTTAATAATTGCTATAAGTTCCTTATTATAGATCTAGTAATTAATTTCTAGTCTATTGAACTTCTTTAATATAAAAGCAACTAGTTATAGTTTCCTATTGCTATCTCATTGTCCAAGCTGAGCGCCTATAGCAAAGTCTGAGGCATTAGTCTCAAGCTTGAAAGGCTTATCTAGGTTAGAAATATCTAGGATGATATCTTCTTCTATATATTACTTGATTCTCTTAAAGTCTTTCTAGTATTTATCTATCTATTTAAATAGTTAATCTTTTCTCATAAGATCCTATAGCTTATAGCTAGATCCTGCAAAGTTCTTAATAAATTATTAGTAGAAGCTAACAAATCCAAGGAATAATTATATATCTTTCATATATATAGGTATTAGCTAGTTTATAACTACCTAAATCTTATCTTTAGATATACATATAATTCCAGGTGTAATAGTAAATCTAAAGAATTCAACTTCTTATTAATAGAACTTGCTCTTAGCTAGCTCTATAAGGAGTTTAGCTTCTTATAGGGCTCATAGGACTTTGTGAATATGCTTCTTATATTCTTTAAGTGTTTTAGAGAAGATGAGGATATCATTGAGATAGATAATAACAAAGCTATCTATATATTATCATAAGACTTAATTAATTATCATCTAGAATGTTGCTAGTGCATTAGTAAGTCCAAAGGGCATTATAAGGGTCTTGAAATATCCTCGCTATATTTGGAATGCTATCTTCCACTCATCTCCCTCCTTTATGCAAATTAGGTTATAAGCTCCCTTAGTAAACTAATTCGCACTATATAAGAGGTCTCATAGCTTAGAGATAAGTAGTAGGGGATAGCAGTTCTTAATAGTAGTATTATTAAGTTTCTAATAGTTAATACATAGTTATTTCTTATTATTCTTCTTTTGCATAAATAGGACTGGATATCCTGCTAGTAATATAGAGGGTCTAATATATCCCTTCTATAGGTTTTCTTTAAGGTAAGTATTAAGTGCTTCTATTTCTTCTTAGTTAAGTCTATAGATCAGCTCAAGAGTTAGCTCTCTACCTAGCTTCAGCTTGATTTCATAATTATAGCTGCTATATTCTAGTAATCTAGTCTCAAGTTCTTCTATAAATAATTTGTTATAGATCCAGTATTCTTCTGGGATAGATAGAAGTCAATCTTCCTTATTAATCTCTGCTATTACTAATACCCTAGCCTCTCTATCCTTCACTCTGAGGTATAGTAGATACTTTATAGCTATAGTTATCTTCTTTAGCTTATTTGGGGCGCTCTATTATAGCAGCTACTCAGTAACTAAGTCGGGGTCCTAATGGAGTTAGCTAGTTCTCTAATCTATCCGTGGGTTATTCTTTTATAATTATAATATCCCTAGGATAACATCCTAGTCTCCTATCTCCATAATATTGAGGTTAATCTATTTACTATAGCTATAATATAGCAGTTAGAGTTATGCTATCTCTCAGTTAACTATACCTCTGCTATACTAGATATATGCCCCTTTAATAGTTTGTAGTAGGTATAATATCTTCTTATTATTCTATGTGATCCTCTATTAATTCACAATTCGTAGTGAAACGAAGTTTCCTTATGCTTTATAGTTAACTAGCGTAGTAGCTCTCTTCCTAGTCAGGGTAATCTCGCAGTAGAGATATACCTCTTCTTCTGCTATTATACTTACTATTACTAGGCATAGGGACTTTATTATATCTACTTGTTATTATCCTATTTCAGTAGGCAAGTCTAGTTTTTTAACTGCTTAATGCCTCTGATTCTCTTGATCTTCTTGCCCTATTATCTGGCTTTCTATATTAGGCTTTCCCTAGTTATTAGGGTTAGTAGTGAGACTTTGCTATTCTCTTGAAGTTTAACCTGTCGCCTCTAGGCTCTTATCTTCTGGATATAGTGGACTTAGTAGTAATTGTTCCTATATTCTTGCTATGCTATTATTATATTATTAATACATCTCATGGGATAGTTAAGGCTAGGTGTGAACATAGCTATATGTTCTTCTGAAAAGTGTTATAGGTCCCATATAGGTAGTTATTCTTCTATATAGACCTATAGGATGGACTATCCTCTATATCTTCAGGGGAAGAATACTAGGTAATCTTTATTTAATATATAGACTAGGCAGTATTGTTGTTGTTGTTGTTGTTCTATTTTTCAACGTCAGAGCTAGGCTCGGATCGCTCCCTAGGGCATACATCGTATAGGGCAAGCCTATATATCTAAATAAATCTACTATATACTATTACCGCTCCTTAAATTAAGCATCTTCTAGTTAATCGCCTCCTATATATAGTATTTCTAGGCCCGGAGGCCGCCCTATCTATTAAAAACGGCGCGGGTATCCCCTATTTCTAGCTTATATCGCCTAGCCGAGGCTAGTGCTACGGAGGTCTAGACCCTACTATGCTAGGGCTAGCGTTATTATAAAATCCGGGTAAGGGGCCCCCGGTTAGTAACTATAGCTAGGGCATAGGCTGCCTATAGGCCTCTAAAGAAGTAGAATTACTTATAGCCTATTATATTTTATCGGGAAAACCGGGGTTTTCTTAGAAAAGTTGGTAAGTTGATTTTTATATTTTCTTATAGTAATTCGAATTATTCGAGCTAAAAAATTAGAGTAAAATAGGATATAGCAGAGTTCGAGAAGGTTATTAGCTAAAGGGTCTATATAAATAGACTATTTCATAGTTTTAACTACTAAAGAAACCTATAATTTCTTTAAACTTCTTAAACTACTTTAGATTGCTAATTATAGATCTCTAGTAGCACTCGGGGTCCCCGAATAGGGATAGACCCGGCTTGCTATTAATTAATAGCTAAGGCTATTGAAATTTCTTTAGGCGGGTTAAATAATAGAAAACTATATATATAAGGGATTTCTATTTTCTATACTTATATCTCTAGGCGCCCTATTGCCTCTAGGTAAAGCGCTTATAGTATATCTCGAAATTACTATACCCTAAGCAGGTAGCGATTAGGTAGTATAGGAGTTTTTATAGGAGCTTTAGCTCTAGAGGGTATTAAAACGCTAGCTAAAGGTTATTATAGGTGTAGCGTCGGGGTCTTTTGCTTATATACTACTATTCCTAGTAGTGCTTAGCGATTTTCTTCTATGCTAGATGCTTTATAGCAGCTATAATAGCTAATAGGATAGGGTTAGGAAGAGCTATCAAAGCCCCTTATTTTATAAATATATCTACTAACTTATTTCTAGAAATATCTTTATAACTAGTAACCTAGTAAATAAAGATAGGGGAGGTTGCTAAAGCGATATACTCCCTAGCCTAAAGAATAGTTACCTATAAGGATAGGGGCGTATTACTATATCCCTATAGGGTGTTAATAATACTAAGGTTATTAATATAAATATAGACCGCGCCTATTAAGCTCTATAAGTATATTGCTATACGAAGCCCGAGGTTTATAGCTTTAGCTTTAGTATTAAAGACTTTAGCGAAGCCTAGGCGCTAAGAGCCTTATACGAGGGGCGTTTTAGCCTTCTTCTTTTCTTCTTTTTCACCCGAGAATATAATATAGCTATAGCTAACTTCCCTAGACTCGAGTTTAGATCTATTAGTATAAGTAATAATATCGTTTTTAGGAATATCCTTAAGCTAGGCTTTGAATTTAGTAGCAGCTACCTTCTTCAGGGGGCGAGAGGAGCTTAGAGGTTATAGGAGCACTAGAATAGGGCGAGAGTAGCGAGGGAGCATCGCAGCAGTATATTATAGCTATATAAGCCTATATCAAGGGTCGGAGGGGCGAATATATAAGCATTAGACTAGTAAGTAGTAGGGGTTAAAATAGCTAAGCCTTATAGTAAAACGGAGTTAATAAGCTTTAAGCGTAATATCTATAGGAGGGATTCCGGATTTATAATATAATATAATAATAAGAGTAGTATACTATATAGGCAGGACTCCCTAAATACTAGTATAAATTGCTCTATTTATAAGCTAGAGGTACCCTTTTTAGTTCGTTAAATAGAAGGGTTTAATCAGAGTAGTGCTAAGGCGCTGCTAAGTAGGGATATAGTTAGGTTTCTAAAGGCTAGGAAACTAAGCTTCTATGCTATAGGTAATAGTAGGAATAATAACTAAAGAGACGGCTTTATATGCAAGGGCAGGAGGAAAGCCTCTATAAACTACCCTAAGGCTATAGAAGAATTTAGTATACTTCAGGGCGGCATCTACCCGGATCTAGATATATAGTATAAAAGTAAGCCTGCGGTTAAAAGTAACCCCGAGCTACTTTATAATATCCTTAGGCGTTATTATTAGGCTATTAGCCTCGATAGAGGGGTTTATTAGCTTATATTTTCGCGAAATATAGATAGCTTTGCTCTTCTTTAGCTTGAAGAAGACCTTATTTCTAGCACCCTAGCATAGAATATAGGTAATATTAGCTATAAGTAGCTCAGCGTTTTCCTCTATAGAAGGAGATTTAATCTATATTAGGATATTATTAGTATATCTAAAGCAGAAGTTAGGGTTCTATAGCAGAAGCTCTACGAGGTAGAGCAGGTATAGGATAGGGGAGGTAGGGGAGCCTTAAGGAAGCCTATAGCAAAAGGGGAAGGGTTCTAAGACAGTGCCCTCGATGCGAATTTAGGCCTAATATCCGGATATAAACAACTTAACGTAGCAGATAAAGGGTTCTAGCTATCCCTATTTATATAGCCTAATAAGGAAGCGGTTATAGAGGATAGTATTAAAAGCGCCCTTAGCGTTAAATATAGCAAAGAAAGTAACTAAACTAGCTTCAAAAGCAGCTTCGATTTTATAGGTTATATAGGTAGTAAAATTAACTATACTATACCTAGGGAGGGCCCCGAAGTATTAGGTGCTAATAATTCGGGCTAGTAGTGTTACGGGCTACGCCACAGCTAGCGTCTGGGCGGTGCTGCAGACCCTAAGAATTCTGCCCTTGACGACCGCTCTCGCTTAACGTTCGCCCTATATCCGCTTTTCTATTATATAGGGGACTTCCTAGGAAAATCTTCCCTTCCTTAGCTTAGATTACTATAATTAAGGCATCCCTAAGTTAAATAAACCTAGGCTAGCCCCTTATATATCTAAGCTCTCTCTCTCTATGCCCGCCTCGCTAGTTATATAGTATAATAGATAGCGAGTAGGAAATAGAACCTGCTATATCTATAGTAGCTAGTCTAGAAGTACTACTAATAAGTAAGGAAGTATTCGAAGCAATTTATATAGCAATTAATAAGCTTAATAACTAACTCAATAGCTTAATAACTATATAGCAGCCTAATAACAAACTGACTACAGAGCTCTAGTAAGATATAGCAGGTAGCTACGCTTTAGCATTACTAATACTATCCCTATAGCTAGAGACTACTTAGGAAGCAGGTAGCGCTTAGTAATTGAAACCCCTTCCTAACCCCCCTAAGTTCGGAGGAAACTGCAATAAGTATGCTATATAAGTATAATAGATATATAATAAAGTTAGGATAGACCGGGACTTCTACCTAAGCAATCAAGAGGCCTAGTATCTTATTAACTCCTGCCTAGAACCTAAAATATAGCTAGTAGTTATAGCCTTCTATAGCTTAGGGGGTAGTAATAGCTTATTCGAGCTAGATGCCTTCTTAGTATACCTAGACTATACCTATAATAACCCTAATATTATAAATAAGGCTCTTAGAAGACTCTCAGAGCTTTAAATAAAGTATAATAAAGCCTTCGCCTTATTCCTACCCCGCTTTGAATACGCTATTATAGAGGTAGGTAGTATAGTATAGCTAGATAGCATCTAGATCGACTACCTATATAGGGTACTATCTTATAAGCTCCTCGATTATCTAGTTAACTACCCGACCCCCTATAAGTATACTAAATATATTAGCCTTATATAAGATATCGCATAAAAGCTAGAGGGATTGCATCGAATTCCTAATGCTTTATACTAGCTTATAACTTTTAGATTAAGAGCATTACCTACTAGAGTAGATATAGATAGGGATACTAGGATAATAGGGTTAGTATACGCCTTATATAAGGGTATAGGTAAAGGTCCTAATAAAGAAACGCGCTACTATTTCAAGTATAATTAGATTAGTTACTTATAAAGGGACTACTAGAAGGCTAAGAAGTCAAAAGATAGTCCTAGAGTAGCAAACGCTATTAAAGAAATAATATATTTAGACTTAGGAGAGGTTAAAGGTAAAGAGGACCCTTCTAACTTAGGAAATAAATAACCCTAGTGCGAAATCAGGTATTAGAGATAATAGAGGAAGAGCAGGCTAGTTAGAAATAGTTCTAGTTAGAATATAATATAAGCAAGCCTTCTGCAATATTAGTAGTTAGAGTTAATAAAAGTACTCCTACTAACGCTTTAATAGACTATAGATATAATATCTATATAATAGTAGATTACTAGTATACCTGCTGCTTCTGTTTACTATATATTAACTACTAAGTATAGTAATTACGAGGCTTTGCTAATAACTTAGCTCAAGCTATAGCAAAAGGCGTAGCTATATTATACCTTGAGATTAGAAGCTATATATAGTAACTCTTTACTTATATAATAAAAGGACTAGATACTAACCTCTTCTTAGGGAAGCTATAGATAGAATAAAACTATATTATTTATAATATAATAGAGAAGTAGGTATACTATAAGAAGGCGGGGGTTATTATTACCCTTTAAGGATAGGAAGAACCCTAGAGAGTAAGGGAGATCTAGGAAGCTTACTAACTTAACGCTGCCTCGTTTATAGCGATCTACTAGAGGGTTAGCAAGAGCTAGCTATCTAGACTAGAAGTAGGAATATAAGTAATAAGCCTAAGGGATATTAAAAAAGCACTCGAGGTAAAGAAACTAGAAGACTATTTAGAGAAACTACTATAATATATTTATAATAAATTCGTAGAGCTTTTTAAGCTAGCTAAGTTATCCTAGTATAGATTATGAAATCCACCTCGAGCATAATACCTCTAGCTAAGAGGCGCCCTTGCCCTAGGGACCCCTTTATAGTATATTAAGGGAGGAGTTATTAGTATTAAAAAAGATGCTTATAGACCTACTTAATAAGGGCTTTATTTAGGTAAGCAAGTCTCCTGCTAGCGCGCCTATGCTTTTTATTAGGAAGCCTAGTAGAGGATTGCAGTTCTATTATAACTATTAAGCGTTAAATATAATTACTAAGCGAGACCGCTACCCCTTACCCCTAATCTAAGAGACCCTCTAGAGGATTAGTTTAGTAAAGTAGTATACTAAACTAGATATAGTAGTAGCCTTCTATAAGATTCGTATAATAAAAGGGTACTAAGAAAAGACCGCCTTTTATATATAATATAGGCTCTTTAAGTAGCTAGTCTATCTATTTGGATTAAGCGGAGCCCCTATAACGTTCTAACGATATATTAATAGCACGCTCTAGGAGTTCCTTAATAACTTTATAATAGTATATATTAATAATATATTAGTTTATAATAGCAGCTCCTGAGCGGACTATAAGCAGAAGGTGCATAAGGTTCTCTAGGCCTTCTAAGAGGCTAGTCTTAACCTTAACCTAGTGAAGTATAAGTTCTCTATAAAAATAGTAAAATATATAAGATTTATTCTAAAGGTAGGCGAGGGTATTACTTATAATATAGAGAAAGTATAAGTAATTATTAAATAGGAAGCGCCTAATTTAGTAAAAGGATTGCAAAGTTTCCTAGGGTTTGCTAACTACTATTAAGTATTTATATTAGAGTACTTAGGGGTTATAAAGCCCCTTACCCTCCTAATAAAGAAGGGAGCGCTATTTATCTAGGGTAAGGAATAAGAAGACGCGTTCTAGGCGCTTAAATACTACTTCTAAACTATATTAATATTATATTATTTCAACCTATAAGCCCTAACTACTATTAAGATAGACTGCTTAAGTTTTGCTTTAGGGGGGGTGCTAACTTAAGAAGATATATAAGGATAGCGCTATCCTATTGCTTTCTACTTATAGAGGCTAACCCCTGCTTAATATAACTATCTAATCTATAATAAGGAGCTATTAGTAGTAATCGCTTATTTGAATATATAGGATACTAAGCTAAGAAGCTACCCTAGGTTTAAGGTCTTTACTAATTATAAGGGCTTCGAATACTTTATATAAAAGTAACGTTTAATAGAATGCTAAAGTTACTAAGCGGAGTAGTTATTAAGGTATAATTTCTACTTAGAATATTAACCTAGTTACCTAATAGCTATGCCTAATATACTCTCACGCTACGAATAGGACGCCCTAAAAGCATAGGAGGATAAATAAGAGAAAGGAAGGGTAATATAGATAATCCCTAACTCTGCCCTAAGTAAGGTAAGGAGGATAGCAATAGTTAAAACCCTTATTATAATAGTATTCGAGGATCTAGCCCTTTAATATATATAGAACGAAGCATAAGCAGAAGATAACTAGTACTAAGGGGCTTATTTTATAGTAAAAAGGGGCGACTAAAGCTTCCCTTCCTAGCTAGGCCTGAAACTGCAGATCGCTAAGTATAGTATTAATACCCTTAGCTAATTAATATTTAGAGACCGGATCTAGGTGCTAGGATTAATAGATAAAAACTACCCCCAGAACGTGCTTCGAATACAGTTAATTTAAAAGTGCTATAACTTAGTAATAATAGGCTACTCTAGTTAGAATAATACCCTAGCTATCCTAGCCTAGTAATACTTCTAGCTAGGGCAGTCCTCTATAGTTCGCTAGTTTATAAGAAACTGCAATAGCTGCGGGTATAGAACGATTTAGCGATAAGCGAAACGCAGGCTTCTTTAACCCTTATTAGTAGTAGAATAGCTATATTGCGATCTCGCTATAGATTTTATTATAGACCTCCTATATATAGTGAAAATAGGGTTGAGATACCTCTAGGTAATAGTCGATAGGCTCTCTAAGATAATAACCTTAGAAGGATACCTTCGATAGACGTAGAAACGTATATAGAACGCTTCGTAAACTACTTTTACTAATTCTACGGTATACTAAAGTTAATTATTAGTAATAGGGGTAGTAACTAGACGAGTTAGTTCTAGCGACGGTTCTACGCGCTTATAAAGATCGAATAACGTTTAAGCACTACCTTCTACCTATAGATAGATAGAGTAATAAAACGTTTTAATTAAGAGATCTAGGTAGTCCTGCGGATAATAGTTAACTTCGCATAGGATGACTAGGAGGTTTACTTACCCTCTATTTAACTAGCGATTAATAGCTATAATATAGCTACGATAGGAGTAAGCCTATTCTTCTTTACCTATAGATATTATATCAACCTAGTATTAGTAGTATAGCCTGCGCTAGAGCTATCGACCTTATGCGAGTTAGCTGCTAATAAGTTTATTAGTAAACTAAAGTCGACTATAGAGTTAGCCTAAGTAGCTATTGCTATAGCCTAATAGACTATAGAATAATTAGCAAATAGTAAAAGGATGCTAGTAGAATGCTACGAAGTAAGTAATAAGGTCTAACTATTACTAGCTAACTTCTATATAGAGAGACCCTATAAGAAGTTAGATTAGCTATACCTAAAGTATAAAGTAACTAGGGTAATCTTACTAACTATAGTTAAGTTAAACGTTCTAGGTAGGGTCTATAACTAATTTCACGTTAGCCTGCTATGCTATGCTATTAATAACCCCCTCTTAGGCTAAGAAGTTAATAATCCCTAACTACCCCCGATTTTCGAAGATAGAGAGGATAAATAGGAAGTTAAGTCCGTTCTAGCTGCGCGCTAGAAGCATATAGGTAGGGGCAGGCGTTATAAGTTATTAGTTAAATAGATAGGGTATAGTTAGCCTACCTAAGAGCCCCTATAATTATTCTAAGATAACTAGGCAGTAGATAAGTATAAAGAAAAGTAGAGCTTAATAGATAAGAATAATAGCAACCCCTAGTATACTATGCTATAAGCTAGGTAGTAATTAATAAGTAGGGGCAGGATAGAGGAATAATAGCTAGGTAATTTATAATTAGAGGAGTAAGTAGAAAATAGGAGACTCTATTATAATATAAGGCTATAGGGAGGCGGAACGAGACCTAGGCAGGCCCTAAGTAAGCGGAAAGCAGGCGGATAGCAGGCGAGCGGGAACTATAGACTTAGGAAAATAACCCTTACTCCTCCTACTCTTTATAAGTAATAATAGTAATATTAGCAAGCTAAGAAAAGGGGTTAGATTAATCTATTAGAAATAGGAGAAAAGCAGGGATAAGATAAACCTTATAAAGGACCTTAGCTATATCTAAGTAAGCCTAGGCGAGGCAACGTAGCTACGCTTTATTAGGCTTAACTAGGAGGGAAAGCAAAGTAATAGTAATAATAGAGGTACTAAGGATAGGAGCAGCTAGGGAACTAGTAGAGGGCATAGGGGAGGCATCCGACTTAATAGCAGCCTTAGTAGCATATTTCGTAGTAGTATAGGCGTAGACCTTATAGTTCTAGATAGAAGTAATATAAAAGAGCTCTATATAAACCTCGATCTATATAAGGAGCTATAACTATTAGTAATAACCCTAAGATATAGGAATAATAGAGTCTTACTAAGGTCTTCTTATTAAGGCTATAGCAAGTAAGGTAGTCCTAGCTAAGAGAAGCAAACTTCTCCTAGTAATAAACTACGCTAGGGTTGCTCTAGTAGAATATTAGCTTTATAGAGAAGGAATAGTAGGGAAGCGATATTTATATTAATATAGGTAGACTTAATAGCTTTATTAGAATAATAGATATAATAGATAATATTACTTATAACTTAGTTAGCTTTATAATAGTTAAAAAGCAATAGGATAGTATACCTCGCTTAATAATATTATAATAAGCTATAATATCGCTAGGCTTCTTAGCCTTAGCTATAATAGATATATACTTTAGGCAAGGGACCTCGCAAAGAGATCCCTAGGTCTTATCCTAGGGGATACTACTAAAGACGAGCTAATATAAGTAGGGATCCTAGTAGAATATTAGAAAAACGCTAAATAAGTAGAAGAATATATATTATAAGGAGCTCCCGGGCGATAGGATATATAGGAAGGGGGTAGTTAAGGTATTTATATAGCTCCTAGCTAGCTAGGGCATAGAGGGGATTATTTATAAGATCGAAGTTATTAGGAGTAATCTCCTTATAGTTAGAGAGGCTAGTAGAGGTAGAGCAGTTAGAGGGCAGGCCCTTAATAGGAGGAGGAGACTCTATCTCCTTATCGGAGTTAGGGAGGGGCTATATAGGGTTAATTATAGCGAACCTATAGGGAAAGAGCGGGGAGTAACTTATAGGGGGCGCTATTATAGAGGCGAGGGAAATTAGATTAATTAGATCTGCACGAGTTAGTAATTAATAGGGGTTCGGATATAATAAACTTATACTAATATAGACTAAGAGCGTGCTAAAAACGCTACTAAAATAACGAGTTATTAGCTAAAATAATATTATAATTAATCGATTAACTTACTCTAGTATAGGTTAATAGGAGGAGGAAAAAAGAGGAAGTAAACTAGGGGTGCGAAAAATTATATTATTATAATTATTAATTATAGGGTATAGAGCAGCTAGCAGCCTAGATTAATATCGCTCTAGACTAGCCCTTAGCCCGTGCTCAAACCTATAACTTACGTGAGGGCTAGGGGGAGGGGGGGGGGGGGGGGAGGGGTATATATTATAGGCTATACTACTGCTAGCG